>JAHZMV010006181.1:0-65517 GCA_027743765.1 Coecobrya sp. COE2
CTGACTCATGTAGAATAAATGATGGCTTCTTTTTTTGTGCAAGATACAGCGTATAATTTATTATTATTACACCGAGAAACCTACTATATATTTGCGTCTTCCTGTGGACTTGTCCGAATTTTTTCCCTAAATGAGATGGTGACTGGTGACAAATGTCGATGTAGTCGTTGTTACCATAAAATTTGATAGTTTTATGCGGAATAGAAGAGCGTTATTTTTTCCTTATGGCTTTTAACACCCATTCCACACCGTCCTAAAATGTGAGCATAAATGAGGGATTTTCATTAGACTTTCTTCTCAATCGTTAAAAATTTAACTGGGGTAAGTACATGAAAACTTACACGAACACCTTCCCCAGTGGCTGCGGAACATCCTTGAATCTGCCAGGCTCTATCTCGTACCGTGTGAAGATTGAGAGATCTCGCAATGTCAGCAGTGGTGGCAGCGTCCGCCAAATCTTGTTTATTTGCGAAGACAATCAAAGGGACACCGGCCATTTTCTCGTCCTCTAGAAGATCAAAAAGAATCTCTCCAGATTCAGCAAGGCGTTTTCGGTCTGCACTATCAATTACGTATATCTGGAAAAATAGTACATATGAAAAAATGAATATCGTTCCAGTTTACACAAGAAATGCATAATATTTCAGAGACTTGTTCAATTGCGCGCAATACCAAAGCATCTGCATTTTCCAGGTAGTTTGTCCAGTAAGGACGGATATTTCTTTGACCCCCGACATCCCAAACGTTAAGCCGGAAGCCACTGTCCGTCTGTACCGTTTTCACGTTGAATCCTCTTGTCGGACTAGTTTTCATATGGTCGTCGGTCTCATTTGCCAACATTTTCAGTAACGTCGTTTTCCCCGCATTGTCCAACCCCAAGAGCAAAATCCGAAATTGAGCCACACCACTGTTGGCAGAGGTGTGAACTGCTAATTTTCGTAGCAGTGAAAGCAGACCCTACAAAAATATTAGTTTTAACAAATTAATAACATTACACTAATTTCTTTCATGGTACATTAATTTTAACAATCTTGATTACCATTCTGAAGACACTCAGCGTAACCCGGAATAGGTCTGTTCTAAAAAGTAAATGCTCCCAACTTTCCAAAGAAAATTATCACTTTTACCTAAAACTTTCTCTTACTTTCCCCCGAATTCCTTTACAGTCATTAAACAAAATAGTTTGGTTTATACTTTCAAAACAAAAATGATATATTATTTCACTTCATTCACTAAAATTACTCACTTTGGTCACAAGTAAAAATGAAATGGTTTCAATGTACTCATTAAACTAATATACACTCTGCTTCACACACAAGCCAACTATTTCTTCCAGCTATAATAATAGAAGCAGGAAGAAGAAGAAAATTTCTAATCAACTCATTCTTTTTTTATTACTTTGACGTGTTATGTTCCCCTTTCGTTGTCTTTTTTCCAGCAATTAGCAACCACCTCGAAATTATTCTGTAAATTGCTCGTAACGACGATGACAAGCTATGATAAGACAATGTATTTGCGTGAGTACACAAGTACGACGTATGAAATACAACAACACCAAGTTTTATTCTCCAGTTCCTCTACCCATGCAAATCTTATACATTATTATTTTTCTCTATATATTTTATTTTTTGTTGTTGATTACAGTACTCTGGAGGAGATGGACATGATGACCAAAAAGAATGACGAACAAGAGGGGCACATGTCGCTCGCGTTTGTATGTGTATGTCTTGGAGGAGGATTGGCTAAAACCCGTTTTGTTTACTAGAAACGATACCGTTTCCATGGACACGCACCAACGTACAAAAAAATATATATAATACTGCTGCGTTTTGATGGTGGTGAACGGTGATGTCGTTTCCGATATCCTCTCTCTGATTTTCCTCCCCGGTAACAAAACGGCCACTATAAGCTCACACTTACTCAGTCCGCTCTACTTCATGGAACGGTGTGACGGTTACTACTCCATCATTTCCCTGCGCGTCGTCCATTTACACTGGAATGAATGTCCTGCAAAAAATGTTGGATGGATATGTACAATAAAATAATATGCATGCAAGAGCCGCTAGAGCAAATATATCGCGAAATTGTTTTTTTTTCTTTCTGCACACAGGTAATATATTATATATTTTTTCCTTTCCATCACAACTCCTTGTCTCAATATAATCAGGTTCCTCTGGAAAGGCTTGTTTCGATAAAAGCGTTGTTGTATTGAGATAGAGTGTTTTTAACATGATTGCAAATAATGTTGTCACGTAGCGCTAGCCCGTTTTCCTTTCGGTTGAGTAAAGATATACATAATATTAGTATTAGATAAAGTAGTCGGTCATTATGGCTATTATTAAGAGAAAATTTTTTTTATTATAATGCCTTATATAAGTATGTGTACTTGGGAGGCTTTCTATTATTTGTTTGCAGTAATAATCACTTGAGCTTCTTTTGTCCACCGACGATGGAACGGTTCTCTGTTTGTTGGTGGTAATGGGTCGACACCTTCGCATCAATAATGTGTTTGCTGACCTTGATTCATCATTTCATGTAGAAAGCTTTTGGAAAGCATCCAGTCAGTCGCATAGGTTGTTTTAGTACATGAGCGAAAGTCGGATTAAGAAGAAGAAGAGAGTTTTGTTCTTTTTTGCTGCTTACATGGCTATACCGTGTCATAAATATTTTAATAGACGGGGAGAGGAAGGAGTGTTTAGTGGCCCGGGGATAATTAATTATTTGGAGGATTTTATGAAATGAACGCGAGATTAACAATAATTCAATACAGGCTTTTACAGTCAGTTAAGTATTTAGATAGTTCTGTCATACATTTTGTCGCCGTGGAATGCTAAAGTTCCACGGATGAGTGTTCTGGAGCCGTAAATTTAAAGTAAAAGCTTTTTAAAACTGGTGGACTGGAGATTTGGAAAAGAACGGTTTGCCATGAAAAAACACGCATGCAGAGAGACAGCATGTTGGCCCCAAGTTGCAGTATAGTGACGAGACTGTCTGTTGAGAAACGGTGGTTGTTCATTGGTACTATAGTTACCAGAAATCGTGACTGATTTAAAGAGAGACCAGGTAAATTAAATCAATTATACCATACATTTTTAAATTGTTTTAAGCAAATGAAAGTAGAATGCATGTAGGTTTGGAATGACATGAATGTTGGTAGGTAGATATGCAAGTAGTGTGATGAGGTGAATGAACGAATGAATGAAAATATGGACAACAATAATATATTATAGATTGAGTCATTAAATGGAAAAAACCGTTTATCTTCAATTGTATTTTTTTCAATCTTGTATTGATTGTGTATGTCAACGTACTTCAAAATTCAGTCATAGTCATGGTATCAGTTTACACTATATATATAGGTAGTTACGTATGTTTACGCGTATCGTTATGATAGGATCTTATCCGAACAATTATATGAAAAAAACCGAAAAGAAATTATTTCTACTAATTCTTTGTTTTTTGTTCTAAGAAAGCTAACATGAATGTTGTGACAAGTGTGAGATGTGGAAATGTATTACTATCAGTACAGTTTCAGTGTAGTAATTAGTTATTTGTATGTGTTATTATTATTATTCCATAGGTGATAAAAAATAAAGATAAATATTACAACTCCCTTTTTGTCGATTCGTGATATTATTTTTTTGCATAGAGAAATCAATTTTTTTGAGAAACATTATTTTTTTGTTCTATAAATTGATAGATTCTAGTAGTAGTAGATCCAATTTAAATTAAAACAGTTCAAAGGGAACCTTATCTATAGAGTTATAGCTCTAGAAGTACGAAATAGGCACTTCTCAGCATACAATAAAATTATAGTACATACAATATTTTACATTTAAAAAAACTGGCTCGTTTCACGGAGACATAATCTTACATGCAAAGTTGACGAACACATGGTTTTTATCTGTATGGCTTGATATAAAAAATAATAGTGACAATAGTTAATACTAGTAATAGCAGTAGTAATAGTAATAATATGAAAAGGTCACAATTAAATCATGCTTCGGTAAAACAGTTGTACATCACGACATTTTAAATATATAAAAAACCATACATGCATGAACATACACAAACATTCCGTTAAGCTATAAATGAAACATGATATACATAATCGAATTATTTTGTGTGGAAAAAACATCCAGCCATAAGATTACATTGAACAATACTTAGTTGCTAGCTATTATCATATAAATTAAATTGACGCGTGAGTAGTCCTTAATTTGAAACGCCGATACACTCGAGAAAGTAGAAAAAAAAGCTGATTCGTTTTATCAGCACCTAAATCCAGCGTTAACGAGTTGGCCTTGGAGAATGATTTTGTTTATTGATGATGGTTTGAGGACTTCCCAGCACGATTTCGCACTGAAAACATACAAATAGAACACGATGGCCGTGATTAGTCAAGAGATAGATTACAAAATGGCCTTTAAAAAGGTCAGTTTCAAATGAAATGTAAAAAAAAACATGCAGTGTAGTATCTGTAATAAAATTTTGTGATTTGATTCTCAAATCAATTTTGAATAAGCAGCAAATAATTTAATGGTTTGAAGACGTAGCTGAAGCGTTGAGAAGGCTAAAGTTGAGAAGGCTAAAGTTGAGAAGGCTAAAGTTGAGAAGGCTAAACAATGTTAAGTATAATTATCATTCTAACGCCACTTTCATTCGTTTATTGTTGAGTTGTAAATCATCATAATTCGAAGTGAATATTAATTTAAAAAATCCCTAAACCGAAGTCGCTCAATATTTTACTTGCTTCGTTTCGCTTCAGCTACGTAATGAGAATTGCGATGTGTAGGTAATATGTAGGTGATATTTTGTGTAGACGTAGTAGTAGTAGTATCCCAATTTACTTATCTCTACCAGTTTCGGATCTTGAAACATTTCTCGTTGAGGTTTTCTTAAGTATTTTCCATAATATGCTTTAAATACCGCCTCTAGGATTTTCACAGGATAACAGAGTTTTAATTAGGATTGACTGACAACATTTTCTTCAGACATAATTGACACCCTTTTATTCTATATTTTCCTTTTACTATACCGTCGACAGTATTGAGCTGAAAATAAGAGAAACATCTAATTATGCAGCATGTTACGAACCTCAATACAAACACGAGATGAATTAGATGGTCGCATTTTATTAAAAATATTAGGAAGAAAGATAGTAAATGAATCCTCTTCAGAGAATAATATTACCTTCTCCAACGCATACTTCAGTCTTGCACCTAACTCCTCGGAGTATCCATTGTCCCTCAAGGAGTTTAGCTTGAAGGTGCGCATTATACGGTTGGGTCCGCCAATGGTAGAAACGGCTTCCAAGAGAGGGCAAAGGATCATTTTTGTATGGTCCCGGAAGTTGTTGATCTGCATGGTTCCATTACTGAGGATCATGACGACGGCTCTTGAGGTCCTGAACCAGGTCCACATGTTGGGCAATCTTGGAATACAGTTGGTATTTGGTGGATTCTTTCCTCCAGTTGACTGTTAATTGATAAATTGCAATAAATTAACGTAAACCCAACTGTAATTATTAAAGGTAGATAATGGGATTTCATCATGATTGTTAGCATACCTTGAGTAGGTTCTCCTTCATGTACTGCTGGAAATAATTTAGTAATTTCACTTTCTTCTGCAGATCAGAGGGGAAAGCCTGAACCGTGTAGTAATTCTCCTTTCCAGATCGCTCAATGTAGTGCATGTTGTGCAAATCGGGTAGTAGAATAAGCTTCGTCTGATCGTTGAAGCTAACACCAATGGAATCGTCAGACAATTGATATCCAAATCCGTATTTGTCTGAATAGTCCACCCATTTCGAAACCCACAACATTGGGCAAAGTGAAGGATCCTCGCTTTCGTCTACAATCATGATTAAATATTAAATTCCAAACCCAAAGTCAGTTGAGTTTCCCATAATGCAACATAACTAATCCAATTATTTTTTTAAAAAAATCATGTCATAATTACCGTCAATGTTAGGACCCGCAGGCCGGAATGGTTCCTTTCCCTTTAGAGTATCATCGAGCTGTTGTCGCATTTGCGAGATCAGTTTCATAATATCGGCACTTGACATCTCGTATCCTTGCTCCATGGAATTATTCAATCCTTTAGAAGCAGCCCTTGGATGAATAGGAGAGCCTCTGGGATTGTGCTCAACCAAAGGTCGCTTAGTAGAGGATGAACTTCCGGGTTGAGCCGGGCGCGTTGAAGGACGTTCAAAGCGAGGAGCAGTAGTAAGGCAAGAGACCGGAAGCGAAGTCGGAATGAAGCCTTCACAAAAGAAAAGTTACATTGTTAAGTTTTGGTGGGAAATATGTGGGAAATATTGAAACAAATTAATCATGTATCTCAACCAGGTCGATAAATATTATTCAGAGTTCATTGTACTGACAAAAGGGAAAAGGGGGAGATAAAATTCATCCATCATATTTTTCACTTACTTTGCGTTAAAAATTCATGTTGTAGAATCTGCTTAGCCGTTGGACGGATAGAAGGTTCCACTTGAAGCATTTTGGTTATCAAACTTCTCGCTCCGGCGCTCACTCGACTTGTCGGCAAGTAATAATCTCCTCGGCGAATTTTAGCGTACGTGTCACGCAACGAGCTAGTTTCAAATGGTGGCTTTCCAACGAGTAAAGTGTATCTGTGTGAAACGGAAAAAGTTAATAAAAAGTCAGTAACAGTTTTTAAAATTATACTGGAATAAATAATACGTTAGTTGAGATTCATTTTTTCCTTACAAAATACATCCGATTGACCATACATCAACCTCGTAACTATGGCCTCGCTTTGCTAGAACCTCAGGTGCTATATAATTAGGAGTTCCACAAAGTGTTCTATGGTTTGAAAGAAAATACATAAATAACGTTAAAAACATTTTAATTAAATTGCAAAAATATATAACATTCTTGTATTAGCTTTAAAAATGATTTCCACTTACTTTTTGCGTTCTCCTTCAAACTGAATATTAGTGGCTAAGCCGAAATCTCCGATTTTTAGTTCCATATTGTCATTAATGAAAATATTGCCCAGTTTCAGATCACGATGAATGATACTCCGTTCCTCGTGCAAATAAAGAACAGCCAAAACAAGCTGGCGTAAAAAGTAGCGAGCTTCTGGCTCAGTAATTACCCTCCGTCGTTTCTGAAGTTCCATCAAACTCTAAAAAATCCCAATTTAATATGCAATTGTAAATAACCATTTTCATTACCATTTCTTCAGCATTTAAAAATTAACCAATAATAATCTTCATGTTTATACCTTTTTGGCACATAATTCTAAAACAATGTAAACATTGTTGTCGTCCTCAAAATACGAGTAAAAATCTACGATGAACTCATGTTTCAAATCGCGATGAATGGTAATTTCCTGCAAGAAGAAAAAACGAAAAGCAATAAAGCATAAATGATGACAGCATGTAGAGAATGTTATTGCCAAAAGACATTTAAAATTCCATTTTAGCTCTTCCACGACATATCTATCCATTATTACGCATTCGCATAATGGATTAAGAAGAACCGCTGTTAGTCATAATAATAATAACGAAAATGAGAAAAAATTGTGCAACTCTTTTTGAATGAATGATTGACCTATCTTCTTGTTGGAGTGGATTGATTGCATTGTTATTATTACCTACAGTTAGACAAATTCTGACTTTTCTAGCATTTTTCACCAAAGTAACCTATCATGCAAAAGGTATCGATTTTCTTGACGCATACATTTTATAACGTTGTCTAGCCACATACATAGTTCACAAGCAAGCAAGCCGAGAGACGAAAAGTGTTGTAACCTCCGGCACTTTTCTATATTGCGCACCTTCAACTTTCTCGGTTGTTGCTGCTCTACAAAGTCCTCATCATGACCAAAGGGAAATGACATGCAATGCAAGGAATATGACGATAAATATGATGACGATATAGCACAAACGACACAAAACAACCAGAAAAGTAGCTAGAGAAACGGTACAAAAAAAAACCCAAGGTTTCCGTTGTTCGTTCGTTTCTACTTGTTATGCTGTTGTGCAAGTCAATCTGCCTGCATTCCTCTTCCTGAAAAAAAATTCCAGCTAACAGTTCCTGTTCCAATGATAGGTATTTTGTACAAAATAGCCATGGAAAGTAATGTACAAAGTTGCAAAAAGCCAGCAGTGTTTCGTCAACAAAGAAGTGTGATAGGCATTTTTGTTGTGAAATCAAGTAGCTCTGGAAACTTGATTGCGAAAAATGGACTATTATGTTACCACCACGTCTATCTATGTATCTCTAGAATGTGCCAGTGCTACTTTAATTTCGCTTCGTTTGGTCATCTACCTTTCTCCGCTTTGTGAGGTTTTTAACCCGATGTGGAGTCCCTAAAAAGAAAGTACGATTTACTTCCGGGATCCTACTAATAGAATGACAAACATCTATTGTGTTTGTCTCGCATGCATGCATCCCATTTTATGTGCCTACATAAATGTCTATAAAAAACACCAACTGCTATGGTTATTGTTGGTTTTTTATGATAAATGAGCGGCTGCTGCTGTTCTGAAACCAAACTTAGTTTCTATTTCTATATTTAATTTCGGTCGTGTGAATCCCTGTCAAAACTAACATGTATGTAAGCAAAAGTTGACAGAAATGAACGAGGTTTTTTGTACCATGACGTGGGTTCATACTACCGTAATTAGGTCTTTTCAATACATGTAAATATGAACGTATGAACTTCCCTGTTGAGATGGTGGTGGCGCGGTGGCAGTGATGGTAGTAGTTTAATCGATCCTTTTTTTCAAATCAACGTGGTATGGAGCATGGAGGCGAATTATCCAGTTAAACTGGCTTTTATATTTACATGGCATGTATAAAGAAAACCAGGAGTATTGACTAGTATATATACAGCCACTCATCATAACAGTTCATAAAATACTTCCCGAAAAATATGATACGAAAAATCAATATTTTGTTGTAACACATCGAACCCATCAAAAAGCGAAACTAATACGTCATGTGAGAGCTCTTAATTATTGTACGATTGTGACTTGATTATGGAATAACCGAAATGTATGCATACATACCAAACACATACCTATTTATTCAGTTGTTTCCATGATAAAAGAAAAAATGGATATAATGTTCCACTCTGTCTATTATTTTTCTTACCTGAGCCATTTTTTCACGTTGGTGGGGCTTCGTTAGCAGTCCTTTATTCACAACCTTACAGGCCAATGTCTTTCTGCTTAGGGGTTCCACAACTTCATAGCATCTGGCAAAACCACCCTAGAAAAAAACACATCAGAAAATATAATTCATAAATATTCAGTCAATAGCCATAGCAATCATCATCATATTCCTTTTTTTCCATGAGATATTTAGTAAATGACAAAAGCAGTTGTAAAAAAACGACGACGACAAGTTCAAAAACTGGTCAAACTCAACCTGGACAAACTTAAACAATGCATATAATGATGGTTGCAATTATATGCCTTTCGTCTCTCTACAATTTAACGACCATGATGTTGATTACATGGTTTCATTCCTCGCGAAGGTTGCGGAATATCGGTATATCACGCAACCATTTTCTTTCATTTCATGCTTGGAACACTAATGCTCCCTTTAAAATCAATTGAGTAAAAAGCTTTGAATTTTAAATGTGAAAGGTGAGAACTGGCACGCGCTGAACGTGTATAAAAAATGGATGAAAATTACAACCTAACGGCTAAAAAACTTGCAATCATAGGACCATGAAACCGACATGCTAAGTATAATAGAAGTAAAAATTAACTTTTAACAGCCTTACCTTTCCCAAAAACCTTCCTCGTTGATAACTAATCTTTCGATTGCCATCATAAATTATATCAGGAACCTCCTTGTCACTTGGCACGGCTTTAGGATTTCCTGGTGTTATCTTTGGTGGTGTCCGGGTAGACATTTTATTGACAGTGTCAAAGTTAAGATTTGGAGGTTGTAGGTGGTTCCTCTGACCATCTGTTGGTCGCAACATGTTTGCCCTGTTAGATTACTCCCGTGGAAGATTCCGCCTTACAAAAACGATACTCTCCTGGACCCCTAATTAAATTCCTACAAACAAAATTAAAAACACAAAATAAATTTTAATTCCACTGACAAAATAACCATCCTTATCCCAAA
Source organism: Coecobrya sp. COE2 (assembly GCA_027743765.1). NCBI lineage: Eukaryota > Metazoa > Arthropoda > Collembola > Entomobryomorpha > Entomobryidae > Coecobrya > Coecobrya sp. COE2. Next base: position 10,119 of record JAHZMV010006181.1, read on the forward strand.
TTTAAAACAAAATCTTATCAATCATAACACAGTACACCCACTTTCCTCAAAAAAATCCGCCAAAATCCCTGAACTGGATGAACACCCAAAAAACTATCTCAAGAAAATATGGCTACTCACAACCAAGTGCCTTCTTACCTTAAAAGTATAAAAAGATGATCACATAAAGACCACGAGAAACGATGCGGCACCTCGTTGCTATCACGGTTAATGTTCCCTCAAATTTTTTTGTTCCCCTTCCCTCCTCTCTCCAACAACCTATTGCACTACTTTGTCACAATAATTTACTCTCCAATTCCAGTCTTCATCCGCGTTTTTCTAGTCACTCTACAAAAACCCAAAAAAAACACCCACCAATTTAACATTTAATCAAACAACACACAACTCACACAACTTATCTCCCCAAATTTACATTTCCAAACCACCCCACTCCTACTAAACCTCTCTATCTCCAGACTTGGATGCAAATCAAAAATTAAAATATCTTCCAAAAAAAAACTACCTTGGCCGTTTTCTTTCACTGAAAGATAGAGCCGTCAGTTGAAAAAAAGATAACTGGTGATGATCCCTACACCAAACAAAAAACCAAGTAGCAAAAGAGATTGTGTGAATAGCCAAACCACTTATTTATCCCTCACGTCAAACGAGACTCTGGGATAGTGTGCTTTTTCTTCTTCTCTTGCAACCAGCACAAAACTTGTGGCAAAAATGTAATCGCAGAGGATCGTGTTGATGTTGTGCTCCTTTTCCCGCATCCAACGGTCATTGCATTCACAAGAAATACTCAACGGATCACTCTCGAGTCGGATTGGCTTAAGGTGAGTAGATGGGACGGTCTTTCCTTTCATCAGAAAAACTAAATGCAATCCCTACACCATACAGCTATCTAACACCACCGTTTTTTTTACTTGTTGGACCCCACGTTTATATCCCTCTCTCTATAATCTTTTGTAGCAGATTATACCTACCAGTTTTACTACATATTTTAACATTCCGATGATCCTGATAGCTTTATATGCAACAGCAGAAGTAATACTTCTTTGTATGTTAGTAAGATCAGGTATAAAAAAATAGGAGATAATCTTCATTATCTCTGTAATGATACGTCAAATTGTAAGGTATACAGAGAAAGAAAGAAAAATATGAAGGAAAACTCACAAGTAACATGCAAAAATTTTTATGCTGCTGGATGCTTTTATAATTTAATTAACATTAAATCCTTAATTAATATAGTCAGCTTACCTTATTTAAATTGTTTAATCCTTTTCACAAAAATTCCGCTACTAAAAACTCTGCCACTTTTTTAAACTGTTCCTGTCTGTCACTGTGCTCCTCTTAAAGTTAATTGTCACTAAAAAAAATGTAAAAAAAACGGAACAAAATAGATCAGCAGGTAGTTAAAGAGGAGCAGTGAGCGAAACAGAATAAAGACAACTGACGATTCCTTGAAACTTACACGACCACTTTTAACGGACGGATGGAGGAAGCAGAAGAGAGAGGAAACTCAAGCACCGAGCCAGCAGCCCCAGACTGATTTGACTTGACTGAAAAAAAACTTACACACTTTCAAGCAAGCAGCACAAAGAAAAAATAGTCAACGTTACCAGCCAACTACCCACTTTACTTATAAATGCATTCCTCTACACACACCACAGTGCCTGGGCAACTTTTTTTTGTTTTGTAACCTGAGTATAGTTTAGTTTTCAGAGAGAAGGGAATAGAAAGGTCTGTCTGATAAAATATATGACTATAATAGCGAGTTGGTGTGGTGGTTGCACAAAGCTTTTTTGTTGTTGTTTTTCCATGTATGGTTTTGCTTGCATTCACCAGGAAACTCTTGGCTTGTTACGGTAAACTAGTAAGACTTTTTTTTCGTGTGTATAATTTCCTTTTATGAAGGAGAGAGAGGCCAGTTTTTCAATTTATTTGCATGACATGAAAGGAAGAAGGAATTTTTGCAGGAATTATTCATCATTTTTTGGTGAGGGAAGGTAGATTTTTTATAAAGTTTAAGGTTGGTTGGTTTAAGGCATATGCACAGATTCGGGGTGATGAGATGACAGTGGTGAGTGTGGTGGTTACTGTCAGTAGGGAGCAGGAAATACACACATGGTTTTTTGGTGTGCGGATAGCCCTCTCCCGCGACAACATCTTTTCATCTCTCGCGTGACTTGGTAGTCTCTTTTGGTCGCTGAGCGAAAGATGGGGAAGAGCTTTGTGCTTTTTTTGCGTTGTTCAAGTTGTGCCAGCTGATGTGGTGCTGCTGAGTTTGGATTTGGTGTGCGGCGCAGATTTATTGGAAGATTTTTTGAAAGACGGTTTCCAGAGGTAAGAGTTTTGTTTAGTAAAATTGTATTTGGATTGAGGAATGATTAGTGGAAAAGGGGTAATATTTTAATGTTTTGTGGTAGGAATTGTGGAGCGTGAGGAGGATTGTGGTATTAATTATATTTGTTTGATTAGTTTGTTGATATAGATTCCTGTGGATAGATTGCAAATCTATTTTCCAGCATCAGTGGGCGTTGGGCGGCTTCCTATCATTTTCTAGTGCACTGGCGATAACTATTGAGGAAAGTGAGAAGACAGGGAATCCAGGTGGCTAGACTGGAGTTAGAGCGTTCGTTAACTGCTGTTTAACCGTTTTGTTAAGCTGTGCGGGGAAGGAGGTTAGCAGTTAAACTTTAACTGTTAAAGGATATAAGAGGATTGGAACACCATCGGCAGTACTGCTTTGTAGTCCGTTAACGTCTAACTGAACTGACAATAGTAAAGTTAACGTAAGGTGAGTATGAGTTTGTATTGTAATAACGTGGTTTTGTTACAGTTTAAAGAAACGATGAAGCAATTATTGTGAATTCGGAGAAAGAAAATAATACATTTAATAATGGTGTTGTATTGTCATTGTCAGATTTCACGAGGAAACCTATTTTAAACTTTGGCTGAGAGAGTGGTACTTGAAGGATTTGTTGGCTTTCGTTTCACCAGTGACTCGTTGTGACGCGACGGTTTTTGTTTCCTTTATAATTTTCACGGAACTTAATTATAATGGTAAGGAGGTTAATTTTAACTTTAATTGATACATTCAATTAAATTGTAATTGACTATTGGAAATGTATTTTAAGTCACTGTATTTAACATATATTGTGTGTGATTATATGATTTACAGGCAAGTTCTGTAATAGCAGCAGGCCTTGGATTGGCAGTCGTTGGCTTTGCAGGTCGATATATTCTAAGGAGAACGCCCAACATGACACAGAAAATGAACGAAGCTATGAAAACTTTACCAAATTTAGATGAAGCTTTAAGTTCCAGCAAGTATTATAAAGGAGGATTTGACGCCAAAATGAATAAGAGGGAAGCATCTCTGATTTTAGGAGTTTCTCCCAGTGCTAACAAGGCCAGAGTAAAGGTTAGAACTTACCTCTACATTTTAATCCCTTAAATTGATTAGCAATTAGAAATGTAAAACCGTTATACTTGATTGTAAATAAGATTCTTCTTCTTTCTTTTATTTAGGAGGCCCATAAAAAGCTGATTACTATAAACCACCCTGACAGAGGAGGATCACCCTACATCGCATCTAAAATTAATGAAGCTAAAGATTATTTAGAGAATTCTAGTCAAGGCAGTGGCTTAAGACCTTAAAGTTGATACACTGTGTTTTACTTATGTAGTTCAATTTTTTGTTTCTCCGACAATCTATTTGAATTTAGTATAGCTCCTACACACGCATCACAGAAGCAAAAAAATATCACGTTTACACACTTCTGTTTGTAACTTTATCTATTAGACTAATAAAAAATTCTAAAAAACGGAGAAGTGTAAGACTTAAAGAATAGCTAGTTATTGAAATAAAAATAAAAGTCTACTTTGTTAAAAACGGGTAAAAGATTTCTCCCTTTCCAGTTTCCATTTAAGTATCAATGAAAAAATATAAATGTAGTTTACAATAACTTTACCAATCCGAATCAATATGATGATTTGCTAATCTACAAAAGACATCGATTGTAATACATATTCATACAATTCTTCAAAATCGTGTATTTTTATGCCATCTTCAGATCAAAAGTTTATATTATTTTGCTAATTTCCTTTTGTCTCCTACTTCTACTTTCTATGTTAATCCTGAAAATCCTCTTAACCTTTTCATTCTCCCGATTTTCTCATTCCCTCTCTATTCTCCATTCATAATTAAATATCCCCCATATATTAGTACACATACACCCTTTCATACCAACATATCAATATTCCATAGTTTCAAGGAAATTACTTATAAACATGTTATTATTCTACATATTAACTCCTGAACTTATTTCTTCTGTCGCATCATCAACATCACAGAGGTTTTTTTTGTCGTCGTCATCTCTTTTTAACTCATTCCAGCATATTCATATCTCCAATTCATTTCCAATCCAATATAAAGCATGACAAAACATATAACTTAATTCAATTCCTATACTTCCAATAAATAAATTAACCAAAAAGAAAACTTGTTCTGAAAGGAAACCTTGTATAAACTTTATATAACATTTATATATACTTTTGCTTATCATCTTCTCTCCAATCCATCCTTCTTATTTTTCTCCTTCTGTTTTCATCTCCTGATACTCTTTTCCTTCAGTAATTCCTTTTTTTTCTACTTGATTATATTCTCTTGTGGTACGCTTATTTTTCATAAGGAATCCGTTTTTCTTACCCCGTTCGTTGTCATAGTCATATAGAGTCACAGAAAAACGATCATGTTTTCTTTCCTCAAATCAGATTTTTTATACCTTCTTTCTTTCTTCTAAAAGTTTTGCGCTACTATATAGACTCTTTTTCCTCTTCGCTCTGCTACAACTTTTGCTCTTTTCTTTCCATCTTCATTTTCATAGTAAGATCGCTATACAAGCCCAACTCTAACGAAACGCTGTTCTCCTTTTGTTGATCCATCCACCACGCTTGTTCAACTCAAACCAACTTTTTTTGTGAATACACATGCTAGAGTCATCCGCACGCATTATTACATTCACACAGTCAGAGTGGCTCTTTTTTCATGCTTTGCAACTCCAAAACCATAGCAGTCGCATCCGAGCATTCCACTTGGCAACAACCAGAAAAACCTGTGAGTTTTAAAGCTGCTGCAAAACACAACACCCATATAGCAAGAGAGTTTATAATTAAATGTGTTTTAAAAGATCATTTTTAAATCATTAAAACATTTTCATATAAACATATTTTTTTGTCTTATGATTTGGAAGGGCAAAGTGTGTGAGGAAAATATATAGTGGATGTTGTGAGGTGATTGGGAAGGGGTTTAATTGGGATGCTATTTTTTCATGGAAAACTAGTCGTTTTCACACCTGACGCAGCAGCAAATTGCATTTAACTAACTTTTTATATAAAGCTGCTGGAGTGAGTGTGTGAGTCTGGATGGATTCTACCTGGCTGTATGAATGTTTCATGGTCTGCTCAAAGTCGGATGATCGAAGTTGAGAAATAAGAGAGAGAAAAGGGTGGAGTGAATTTTTTAGGGAAGGAATATATAATATCAGCCAGAAAGGAAAAGGGAGACTACATACACAGGAAAAGGAATTTTATGGAGTGAACAAAGAGTTTTTCTGGTGCAGGTTGGTTGTTTTTGGGGAAATATATTTTTGGTTGGTGATCTGCTGTGTGGTGTAAGGAAAAATGATGATTGAAGGACAGCGAAGGACTATGAAATGAAGTTGAGAGAAGAGACGTTGTTGTTGAGAAGTGTGATTGTTTTTTTGTTGTGATTGATACAAAAGGTGTGATTGGAATGGACTGGGAGAAAAAAAGTTTAAATGAGATTGATGGAAACTGTATAAAATAGTGTTGGATAGCAAGTGTGGTAAAAGTTGGAACTGGAAAGTGTTGTGTCGTTGGGATTTGCTGAAAGAAAAGAAGAAGGGTGAAGATTTTGCATGAAAAAGGTAAGTTAATTATGAAATTGGTTGTAGGAATAAGTGTATTGAATGAGAGAGGTTATTTTAATAAGAGTAATTTTTATAGTAAATTGTGTTTAATTTTTTTAGGCCTGGTTTTTTTTCTGCTGTTACCACTGCTGATATTTGGATTTGGAGGAAGTTGGTGGTGACGAATCTTTAACTGCTATTTGTATACGTTATCGTCAAGAACGGGAAATAATTTCTTTGTGTTCGCCCAGTTTGAAGAGGAAACTCAGCAAAAATGTCGTCACCAAGTGCAGGGAAAAGGCGTATGGACACTGATGTGATCAAATTGTAAGTTCCTATATTCTTTAAATCAGCAATAATTATCAGGCCTGCTCAATCTGCTCTGCAATATTGTATGACGTAAGCTCATTTAAATATTTCATCGTGTGTGTGTTCATCTTTTAAAGTCATCTTCATCATCAATCATTCTTCAAAGTTGTCATTGTCGTCAGTTGCATTTCTCTCTTGCCTTTCCCAACTTCTACCTAGCTGTTTCTTTAACTAATTTCCTTTGTTTCCTTTTTTCAACGCTATTTTTTCTTCACAAGTGTAATTTGGGATTATCGAGGCGTAGTAATTTTTTTTCTTGTGTATTTTACTGACCTGATTTTCCACAGTTGACAATTGTAACACCACAACACTTTTGTCAACCAAAAACGGGGTATATTATATTGGCCAGGTGTTTAAACTCTTTCTCTCTTAATCACGTCTTTCTGCCATAATTACCTAAATACATACGCAACCCTTCTCAAAATGCTTGTGAAAGCCCGTGTGCTATTAAAATACAGCTCCATTAAAGGAAAAAAATATATAATTGCTTTGTCTGCAGTTTTTCGTCGAGTGCTTTAAGTAAACAGAGTTTGTTATTAGTACACATGAGTAACATGAGTACTTTTTTTAGTCTCCTTTTCCCTGCCTGCAGTCATTTTTAAAACAAGTCCCACTTCGCCTATCTTTATCTTCACCATTCATCTTACAAATCCACACACATCTGCGCAGCAAGTCATATTAATTGTGTGCGCATTAAGGAATTGAACCAAAACATATACTAAAATGTAGAGATGTAATTATTCATGCATTTAGTTCCCCCAATTTTTACAAAAAAATTTAGTAGTACTACTTCTAATATTACTACCAATAATACACACATAACATCCTAATAATATTATTGTTCTTCTCATCATTATTTTTTGTCGTATCGTATCTCGCATCTTAATAATTTGCAGTCATAATATACATTTACATTAGTCATAATAATAATAATACTACCTGCGATTATAAATATATAAGCTCACAAGTTTAACTTAAAGACTTTTAACAAACAAGCCAATAACAAGCTACCATGTGTATATTTGCTCCACCGTTCTTTGTCTTTTAACTTTAATATATTTTTATGCGAGGACCAGCAAAACAACAGCAGGTTCATCAAGCAATAAGTTTGTTTTAGCATATATTATTCCACATTGCAAAATAATACAAGTGCCATGAAAAAAAATATTACTCTGTTTATTTGCAATAACTCGCATATAAGCTACACACATTCGTATGTTTTTTAACGTGTGTAACATTACGTCGTTTTTAGAGTCCTTTCTTGTATACGCAGTTACTACCCAGGTATATATGTATATATGAAACAATGGGATTATTGTTAGATTTTTAAAAATAATTTTATATATATATATGCTCACGTTATGTTATTTCTTGGTAGGCATTATTTTTACGCATCTATAAAGCTCCTCCTATATCAGCTTTAATTTAACTGCGTGGCAAAATAATGATCATGTTTGTTATTACTTGTTGTTGTGAACTAGCTTGTCTTTATACCCCCACGAAAGTTCACCAATTATATTACATGCACTATAATACACTGAAAACATTAAAAAAATAGCCATAATATGTACATATACACACATATACATTCATAACACGATGGACATGACATATAGAACATATGCATATATATTTTTATAACCCGTCTGCATCTGTAACTACCTATACGCTAAAGAATTACAACAAACAGAGCTACAACAAAGTTTAGTGCGAGCTACGTAACACACAAAAGGAGGATTCTATGAAAAAAAATGACGGATGTAGTAAGCATGCATGCATAAAATATTATATACATGTGGTGGTAAAGCAAGAGCAGTTAAAACTAATCATGATTGTTCATGCAGGCAGCAGATGATGATCATGTAGGTATACAACAATGCATGTGCTTCTATATAAAAAAACCATTCTTTTCCCTTTTTCTCTCACATAACCTGAATGGCAATCAACATTGATCACGTTGCTGCTGCTGCAAAACTCTCAACCCTTCTTTTACTTTACTTAGAAATCAGCCCAAAAAACAGCTGATCGACCTTGTTACGTCAAACGGCTGCTGATGTTAAACCCAACAACAATGAATTAACATCTGTAGGATAACCAGAGAATGTTACGAAGCCTCTCCCCCTCCGCAAGCGAAACAAACCCAGAGAGATATTCTGGTAACGCTTAAGCGTTTTTCAACAAAGTCTGCATGCTGTATTCTCTCCGTGTTCGAAAAATTTGAACGGTTTTCAACAGAAACGGTATAAGCAGTTGTGCGTTTGAGATAGCATGTCCTTTTGGATAATGTCTTTTGACTTTGTTCACTAAACTAGCTAGCAGGAGAGTATATTGTGTAGAGTTTTTCGCTGGCTAGCCACTTTTTTGGTTAAGGCAATTTTATGGGAGTTTGGGATATGGTAATACAAAGTACATAATATGCGAGCATGTGATTTCATATATATATTTTCTCTCTAAACACAAAGTCTTTGTTCCTTTTTTTATTGTGGGATGAAAATAAAATGTATGCCATGCTAGCCAATGCTTACATACTGCTTATAAGAGAAATATATATTATAGTTTTGTATTATTTATAGGAAGAAAGAAAATACTCTGTTGTGTGTGGTGACTACTCTCTGTTCGTTTCACGTTTTCAAAGCCAAGTTGAAATATAAGAAGTTTTTTTAAATGTTGAACAATGTCGTTGTTGGTAGTAGTCATGTTCATTTAGATGGATTCGTATATAATATGCATACTAGATACACACGAACAGTGTGTGTACAGGGAAGTGTGAAGGGGAGAGCTTTTTTAGTCTAGACAAAACGGAGAACATGCTACTCGCTTAAATAGGTATGTAATATGTAGTAAGTTACTCTGCTCTGGCATAAAAGTAAGTTTGTTTGAGAAAAACTTGGATTCTTGAATCTTTGGTCCAAGAAGAAGTATAAGAGATTGTTTTTGTGTGAGTAATATTTATATTTTCATATGACTTCCCCCTCCACTCTCTCTGTTACGTATGTTTTTTTGTGCTGTAATGTCGTGTATATGTACATTTTTTTTCGAACACTGACTGACTGAGTTTTTTTTGAGGAGTTGCGACTTGAAACGAATCCCCTATAATCCCTCTCCTGGTTTCACTAACATTGTATGAAGATGGTGGTGGCATGGAATGGGAGTAATATGGATGGAGTGAAAGGAAAAAATTTTTTGATGCTGCGCTACGTTACTTTGCTTTTTACTCTGATCATTCTCTCTATTTTGTTTTGTAAGGTTATGTTGGTAGGTAGTTGTGTATAATGATGAGTATATGTATGCACGTTTTGAGGAGTTGACGAGGAATGGACGAAAGTCATCTTTAAAAAAGTTTTTTTTGGTAGTTTGGAGGAAAATGGGTTTTTTGTTTGCCTTACTTATTTTGTAGGTTGGATGGATGGTGATGATGATGATGACGAGAGAGAGAAAGATGAAGGTTATTCTGATAGCAAGAATAGCAGCGAAAAAAAATTAATGTCCATTTATTACAAAAAAAGCATATTGTACGTGATAGTAATGCACAGCGCTACATAAAAAGGTTTCAGAGAGAATAATAATTGATGATAATGCATTGAGTTGTCGTTTGTCGTGATGCTTTTTTGATACTCCAATATAGATACTCTCGTGTTCCGTCTTTCCCTTTATGTTGTAAACTTTGTTCAAAATTTTCATTATTCTCTCATGATCGTTACATCATGGTCAGTTTTGGTCAGTCTGCTGCTATGTGAATAATGATGATATTGAGATAATAGTCGCACACTCTTTGTTTTTTCTCGTAAAAAGTAATATACATTCATGATCTACTGACGTTTTTTCTCGAAATGTGTTCTGTACCATTAAATTGGTAAGGAATTATCTTTCCCTATTGTTGTCATCTCACAGTGTAATTCCTAATGACTTTTCTGATCACTGAGCAGTTGTTGTTTGGATCTATGACGGCATGGTTGATAGAGCATAAATATTATTTTATGCAGGGAAACAAAGTGGGAGAAATAAGTCACGATGATAAAAGTTGCACTGACACCCTTTTCAGCTTTTGGCTGTAAGCCTATATTTATATACGTGAGCAAATTACATGACTTGTCCATGATATATGGAGCATTAAGATGAATGTCAAATTTTTCAAAATAGTCAAAAATGGTTTTAAAATGTTTTATTGATATTCTCGTCAATATAAAATGTATTTATGTATGTATATGAAAATCAAATGAAAAACAAAAGCAAAAATAATATATTCTTTGAACTCAAAAAAAATCTCAATTCAATCCTACAATAGGAATAGGATAATATGTTGTAATGCAATCCCCTTTTCATCTCCTGCCTGCCACTTGTCTTCTACACACATTCTATCAGTCTTAAATCTGCAATTCTGCATAAAAAGTATGAAAAAACGCATAATATTCCCCACAATACTAGATATTATGGTAATACACGTCTTGTTTTATGTATGATTTTTTTTATATATTCTCGTATAAAAATGATACACCTGCTTGCATCCTTTTTTATTCTATATTTTGCATTTGCGCTCAGTTCACACAAAACTGCGAGAGAGAAGAGCTTTAGCTCACTTCACTCATATTAAATATATTTGCTGACATGTGTTGGTTAGTGCCATGTTGTATTATTATCATCATTATTGTTATGAAATGCAACACATACATAAAAGGAAGCCTTAGTAAAATATTTCTGGTCATGTTACTCATATGTCGACTCATACCATACGGCAATTCGTATATCCAAAAATATTATATATTTCTTTTTTATACCTGACCTGGTAATAACAGCAGCACAATTTCTGTAAATCGTCCTCCTGCTGTTGGTTATATAGATATATATTTATTTTGTATTATGTCAATTGTGTGAGTAGTTGTGTCTGTGTGCGACTACATGTCTATAAAAATGTTATGTTGCGCTAGGCTGAATGTTGAATAATATCGCATGCAAACAGCAGAAACAAAAAAATCCTTTTTGGCTGTTGCTAAGTACGTTAGTATAACAGCAGCAGTGGCAGCAGCAGGAGTTTTGTAGAAATGTAAAGGGGAAAAAATGTTATGAAAAGGGAGTTATAGAGAGAGAGAAGCTTTTAAGGATATATACTTTATATAAAAAATCCAACTTGTTAGTTGAAGATGACAATGAGGACCCTTAAGACCTTGAAAGCAGATGATATGCTGGGGTAAGAACATAAGAGAGAAAAAAAAGTATAAGGGATAAGGGCAAACAGCAGCAGCAGCAGTTGTTGTTGTGGTAGGAGAGATGACTTTGTTGCTGTTGATGGCAGGTGTAATTCAATTTTCTGATTTTTTTGAATCGTTTGTATACCTGCTCAACTTAGATCTAGCTTTCACAATTTTACAAGGAGCGTTATTAACTGTTAACTTGTAAAAAAAGCTTACATGCATGAATGAGTGCGGTGAATGATTCCATTTCTCTAGTTAAAGTTTTTGAGCAAAATAATATATATATATACATACGTGTGCATTCATATAATGTGTATGTGTGCGTGCATCTCGTAGGTATTTGCATACAATTGTTGAAAAGTCAGTTGATCATTATTACTACAACAATGATCATTGCCTATCAAATGGCAAAAAAAGCAATAACATATATGATGAAAATGGAGGTCAATTTAGTTAACGAGAGAGCTATATAGGCAAAAGGAATAAAAAGGGAAAAGAGAAGGGTTTGTGTACCTTCTTTGGGACAATAATACTGGCGCTCATACATATTTCGTCGATTCTTTTTGCATCTTGTTACATTTGAAGATGTCGATTGTCAATTCAGTTGTATGTATCTCTGTACTTTTTAGCAAAATGATTAGCAAATGACTAGGACAAAATAGGAATCACAAGGGTATGATTTTTTTAACAGAGTCAGGTTTCAACTCCCTCAAAAGTTCAAGAACAGGTTTGAGTCTCTCATCTTTATTTTGCGTCCGGTTTATCATTAGATTATTATATGATGGTGGTGTTGGTGGTACTGATGATGCGAGTTTTCAGAGTAGGAAGGGGAGAAAAGAAAAAAAGAAGATTGAGAATCTAATATGCTTAAATACTTACAAAATGTACATACAAGCTTGCTTTTGTACCTCAGCAGGCAACAAAGTATAGGATCTTCTTCAAATCTGCCTTGGCCCAAGTGGCCTGGTCTCATGGTCTGTTGGTACAGTGTACATGGTCGTTATCGACCCACCACCACCACCATCACCACTACTGCTTCTATATACCTAATATACAATCATCATGGACCATGCTGTTATCATCCACGGTATGTATCATCTCTAATTTCTTGTTCGGTACGTACACTCTGGATTCATGCAAGCATAATTCCATCATCATTTTTGGTGTAGGCAAAGGCAAGCATAATTATGAAATGAAGGAAAGTAATACCATTCCTCCCCTACGTATATGTCGTCGTCCCATTTCTTTCTTTGTTCATTTCCAACATTTTACAGACAAAACTTTCCATGTACTTGTGAGCTTCGTATTTAAATTTATGGCCTGTTACAAACGGGACAGAGTATGTAGTTTAGTATTTTAGCAGAGAAGCTACTTATTAATGGAGAAATAAATTACAAAGAAAAAAATTCGACTTTGTTTATTTTCTATTGACATCTTCTAATAAGTATTGTGCAAAGATATTGCACTAATCATATGGCATGTTATGGCGATTTCTTAGATGCAGAGTAGTGGCCTTTCACTATTTACTGACTAATGATACGATTGGTAATGATAGCTATCAAGCAAGACAATGTAATGCCATGCTTTGGCATCCTGTGTCCATCAGAAATTAAGATTATACATCCATTAATACTACATTGTCACCATATCGTGCATAATACGCAAATAGAGTCAATACTTTATATACACACGGTACATGTTTTACATTCAGATATACAGCTATTTACGGAAGCATATCAGACAAACAGGGACGAACCTCTTGTGTAGCTCTCTCCAGAGAACAACGACAAAAGCAACGGTTTTTATCAATTTATTTTGTTGCGCTGTGTGTAGACATTTTTATCTCGTGTTGAGAAAGCAACTCATTTGTGCTTTTGAATTGAAGTCATCATTCCTCTCTGTTGTACTCATTTGGAAAAGAAAATACATATATATCCATTTCTATTTTATTACGTCTCTCCATGTGGTTCTTATGATTTTGTGATGTTGGCGAGGTAGTCAGGAAATTTTGATGACGGTTTTAGTCTTACTTGTAAATCGACATGTTTCTACTGTGCTGTTGATGTGGTGGCCTGGTCTGTTCTGTAATAGCCTTGCTTGTCCTATACAATTTTGATGGAAAGTCGCGACTTCCAATTTTCCCTTCTTCCATGACTGGATATAATCCGTCGCAGGCTCACTGCCTCCTGTTATGTATGCATATATATATAACATGTGTACATAGACTACTGAAACACATTTCTTCCCTCTTTTCTTTCATTAAAGGCGTTTGGGTTGAAGCCACCATCAATAGACAAGATTACCTAGCAACAATTTAACAATTATAACAGCTTATATTGAACATAAGACATTTTCTAGAAATAAGTAAAAAAAAAGGATACACATATGATTCATATATATGACGGCTGGACTGGCTAGCTTCGTCCACAGTTTATTTATTTTTTCTGTTCTTCACAACAAGCATTATGTTAAAATATTGAAGCTCTATAACAGCCTGGCAAACTAATTCTCTATATACGTAGTTGATGGTGGTATTATATAAATCATTGGAATCGTAAGACATATACCTATGTAATTTGTGAACAAAGAGAAGCTCTCATGTGTTGCGAGGTAGCGACACACTCATCCTTTTCATCATCATCGTCATCAGCATGGAACCTTGTGTCTGCTGCTGCTGGAGTTATGTATGTGTTTGCTTTTATTCGGCTCACATATGCTGGCATAAATATGGCCATTACCGAAACGAAAAGTTAGGTAGGTACACACCTTTCTGACGTGAGTTGGTTTGGTGGTGTACATAGTTTACACCATAATATTAAAAAATATATACGTATAGTCAACTTGGTTTCATCAAACGTTTTCCAAAAACAACACTCACTCATCTTTGCAGATTATAGCCTATAGCAAACTTACTTCATCATCGGCAGGAGCAATTTCCATATAATTTATTATGTATTTTATAAATTCCCAAATAAACACTTCAAATTTCACTGCAAATAGGCTTATGATATGCGTCGTTTTTATAAAAACAGACTCGGAAAATTAAAATATGACAAGCAAGTAAACGCTTCAGTAGTACTGCTCTAGGTCATAGAACTGTGCGGTTTTAAAACTAAATTCAGGAAAATGGATTTAGTAACTGATAATTTTGTCATTTTCCTTGATAGAAACTGCCATGCCAGCAAAACGATTACTTGTTATTCTGATAGTTGATAATGGTATGGCGGAGTCATACAAGTTAATTGTGGTGCTTGACCAATTCCTTTACATGACCACCTCAACAAAAAGGTAAATGGAGGTCGTGACTCATGACAAACAAATTCCCCATCCGATTGATTTTTTACGGAGACTTATTTGGATGTTGAGAGCGGTAACCCTTTTTTACGCATTAAACTCCCCTATTGTTTGTCCACTGCTAATAATACAAATGAGTGGTCCATTTAAAGTGAGCATGACGCCAGGTCAAATTAACTGCGTGCTGTGCTGGTTTCCTATAAAGCTTGTGTAAATATGCATACTCTGGTTTACACCAAACTGCTCATAATAATAAAATGCTAATATCGTTCTCATGGATAATCATGTCTGCCACGGAATCGTTGTCGTGAATATGGAGGAGGGGGAGGAGAACGACAAACGGGACGGAATTAAAAGAGAGGAAAAACTTGACGGTTTTGATTTATGACGGAAGTGTTGATTTAGGTCAATGTTCACGTGTTAAAAGGTTGCCAGCCGCAGAGAGCAGCAGCAGCAGTACCGAGTATTTATTAAAAGCAACCAAATCTAAAGCAGAAGTAACAAACCATGCTACAAAGTATGTAAAAAAATGTGTACGCTTTACATACAAACTGTATGTTTTGTTGGCTGTTCTTCCAACTCTTTTCTCTTTGCTTGACTTGCTGTTGAATGCTATGTGGTGCAAAAAATGTAGTCAATGAACCTCACAAGTACATTTCATAATACGTTTTACGTGTGAGATCATTTGTATGCATAGCTGCATGCATGCCGCCGCATGCCAATCTCAGTGGCGTATTCTTTGCAACGTAAAAAAAGCGCAACGGCGAGAAAGGAATCTACAAAACAAAACTGGACATTTAAATATCTTTACTGCCATTCACACTTGCTATGTATATCATGAGCAGCATATATCATTACTTTTTTTACGCTCATGGCTCATGGTGACGTAGTTAAAAGTGTACTTGAAACTGTGCTAATTTTCTGTATACAATTACTGGAAGGAAGAATAGCGACTGTGTATGACTGTATACATATCACATTTTCCGGATGATATAAAATGTGCACAATAATATCTGGTTGCTATAAACTGTTTTGTGTACAGCTTAAAACCATTTGGCTATGCCACTCATTCTCTCTCTTTCTGACGATGAGCTCATCCTCCATGGATGTTTACTGCTTGAAAGCCAAAGTCAGAAAGCTCTAGAAAAAAAGGCGAGAGGAAAGCAAACTTTAAAAAAATAAATATGTAGAGATACATAAATTATAGTAGCAAGGTGGGATGCACAAAATCCAGGCATAAAGTTAACCACGCAGTGCATGTTTTCCCATCCATGCATTTTTATAGGTGACACTTGGTAATACCAAACCAATTTTACTTTTTTTACTGTTATCTCTCTCTCTCTCTCTCAACTTGTAAATCTATTCTGCGCTTTTTTTTGCCTCAGAGAAGCCATTAATATCGATCTCGTTTCTGTAGAATTGTATTTTGTGCTTGGCTTTCACACACATACACAGTTTTGACAATAAAATTTACACAAGGCACGTAGTGCAAGTACCTACATGTTCTAGTGCACTGTGTCGTGCAAGCAAGCAAGTGGGCTAGAGAGATACGCTTAATAAATCTGTAAAATGGTGTTGGCGGATGAGGAGAAAATGCACAAAACCGTTTTCCTCTCGCGTTTTTTCCTCGCATAAAACAATCTATTTTTTTTCAAACCTTTCAAGCAAAAATATCGTCATTATCGTTTGCAAAGAAGAGTAAAATAAGATTTCTGAAAAAAATAGATCTACTATATCATGTATATTATGAGAACGTGCCCACAATATTACCATTATCTACTGCTTATTATTATGACACGCTATAACGAATCTCTTTTGCTTTTCTATGAACCTCAAGTACCTATGTACAATAATGTAACATGAAACAATATTTTGGATAGAATAATATGTGCATATTGAACAATGAACAAGCAAGCCTATACGACTATTATATTCAACAACCAACCTGACCAACTATTTAATGGATGTGAGCGAGTGCACAGTAGTCATCTCATCATTTTGTTCATTATCATTACCAGTGCATTTTCAGGAATGATTACAATTTACTTTAATAGCTACCATAGTTTTTTTTTGTTCTGTTGTAAATATAAGTATGTATGCTATTATGGTTTGTATATTGTTATAGCTCAAATGCAGATTTTTACAGATATATACCCATTGCCGTTGTTGCACAACGACACAAATGATGAAGTAAATTCACAAACCTTTTAGAAAAAAACTTCCTTCTACTTTTAGCAATTTTGTATAAAAGTGATGATGCAACCCTGTTTTTACTTTGTCTGTCCGTCTTTGTCCACATATTTCAAAGGATTTCTTAGAAATCCGAAATTTGGTGAAAGGCATAAAGGTAGAAAGAAATGTAATCTTTGGTAAATATTGATTTCCAAGTTCGTAGGGTCCGTAACTACTACCCAGTTTCATAAAAGTAATAGAAGCTTATGTAAAGAAAGATTTAAGAAGAAAAAGCTAGCGCTTTTCCTTTCGGTCCGTTATACCGGTTTGATTCCGCTTGTCTTTGCATTCACACATAAACAAAGCCTAAAAGATAAGAAAACTATCTTTATCTTTTTATACCTTGTGTGTGAGTGTGTGAGTAGGCATATAAATGTGCTTTATAAAAATAACTTGAGTCATCACAACTCACACACAACCACCACCACAGCCCTCGTCACCATATGAGATACACGCTCTTCTGCAATATGGGATGGGTTTAAAATGAAAGCTGAACATCGCATCCTTTTCTTGCCGTAGTTGTTTGTTATTGTCGAGGTGGTGGAAATTTTTCGGATGACTACTGAAAAAAGCAAGTAGGAACAAAGCTGCGTAGTTTCCATTTTAGATGCATCAATCGTCGTCCTAAGCGATATTATATAGCACTTCTTCTTCAGCCATCCGCCTCTAATACTTTACCTAAAGCTAATATTATAGCCATGAGCTTAGAATTTGATGATGATGATGACGGTAGTACATACAATGTTTCTATCTGCATACTTTTGGAGTTGTTTTTTTGGAGTTTTTCTTTTTGGTGGAGTCCATGTATTAAAAGGGAACAAAGTAAAGAGGCGATAGAAAAAAAGACGAGTGGAGAAGAAGAACGTGTTTTTCTCTCATTGTGTGTATTATATTCGTACATATCATAGTTAAAGTTCTCTTGTTTCATTTGGATTGTTCAGTTGCATGCCTGCGTTTGCCTGCTGGTTTGGCAGGCAGTCATATGGTCTTCTTTGGTCGTTGTCGTCGTGCTAGTAGTTGTAATCTATCTAGGGGAAAACGGCAACCCCAACCAACTTAACTGCATGAACACGCCATCATCATCATCAGGGCCAATGCCCTGCTCTGCTGTTGCTTTGCTGGTCTGGTTTGCTCCCATGCTCCTCTTATCCTCATGAAATAATATATTAGAGATGGATGTAGCAATATGTGTACACTTTTAGTTTTCTTATTGCTTATATTTCTTTCCTCTACTATTTTACTAACGTTGCATATTATTATAGAAGCTAGAAGCAAATGTTGTGCTAAGAGAGAAGGAGAAATATATACAAAGTTTCTTCCTTTCTTTCTGCCTAAATGCTACTGCCAATGGCGAAAAACGGAATCATCAACGTATCATCAATAGCAACTAATCGTCATCCGTCCGTGTGTGGTAGGAAAAGTTGCGGTATATAGTAGCATCATGATGAGCAAACAGAAATGTAGACCAGGAGAGAAAGAGAAAGATTCTTTTTTGTAAAGTCAAAGCTGGATGGATATATTTGGGTATCAAGTGGAGTAGTAGGTTTTGTAACGAGAGATGAGATGAGAGAGAGAGGAAAAAGTACTTGAATTCTTTGGAGAAGAAATTCACTCCACTCCACGGTGTGGTGGTACTTGTACTTGCCAAGTTGCTTTGATGAGGATGATTCGAGAAGAAGAGATGATTTCCAGGGGAATGCTAATAACTGCAAATGAAAACTATGTCGTACGTGAGATACACATTTATTTTATTTTTCTCTTGTAAAAATTGTTTTACTACGCACACGGACAAGAAGGATATGGATAATGATGCATTTTTCTTGGATAGAGAGACAGAGTGGAAAAAAAGTCTCTAGTTACTTTTACCATATTCAATTCGGATTCGGAGAAATGAAAGGATTCCACTTTGTAGGAAGGGGAATGGGAGTGGAGATAAGACATTTTAATGTGAACATGGTTATGTAAAGATTGCTTAGATAATAATAATGTTAGCGTCAACACACCGAGAGAGAGGAGCGTCATGCAGACAGACGTGTAGCAATAAAAGAAGGCGATGACGATGACGGTGGTATGTCGGAGGAGTTGTCAAGAAGACTTACCTACTACCTACATACATCCATATAGACGTAGGCAGGTAGGCAGGTCATATAACAAATCTCAGCTCTTTTTACCTTTAACTGTGTAGTTATGTGGAAACGGGAAGGAAATG
The DNA here is from genome assembly GCA_027743765.1 of Coecobrya sp. COE2. NCBI lineage: Eukaryota > Metazoa > Arthropoda > Collembola > Entomobryomorpha > Entomobryidae > Coecobrya > Coecobrya sp. COE2. The sequence continues at coordinate 29,330 of JAHZMV010006181.1, forward strand.
GAATCAAGTAGTTTAGTAAAAAAAAGGTGGTTTACGTTTAGACTGCTGTTGCTGGCTGGAATAGAGAAAAGTTTAGTGGTTTTGGTTGAGTCATGAACAATATACTGTATTAGTTAGTTACACAACACATGCTTCAGGTTGGTTGTTTTTGGAAATGGTGTATTTGCAGAGGATATTGTATGTATGTATGTGTGGACACATAGCCGAGCAGGAGCAGTAATAACGAACAACTCTCTCTCTCTCTTCCCTGACGAACAAATGGAATATGCTCATGGAATACGTAATGAAAAAGAGAGGACGACGATGAAAAAGGGAGTTGCACTTGACTTGGCTACCATGAAATTACTTGTTTGGAATATTATTATTACTATTTTCCGGTGAAGTGAAGAAAGAAAGAGAAGGACATTGATTTTCTTGTTGGTTGTATGCGTAGCTTATGTAGTACTTATTTATATAAGCCGTTTCACGGCTCTCTGGAATTAAGTAGAAGCATCAACGAAACTAGTGCTACCATGAAACAGTTTTTTCTGCGAAATATCATCTTGTATTTAGAAATCAGAGCAGAAAATGATGATGTTATTTAGTAGCAAACATCAGCAGTAGTAGTAGTAGTTAGAATTATATCATCAATGTGTGTGTATGTGTGCACTATTGACTTTATAGTGTGTATAGACTGGTATTTTGTTTGCATTTCATCATTGAAAAATGAATGATTCATGAGTATTTTCCATTGCCACCATCAAACAATGAAAAGAAATGGGCTTGGTGGTAGTTGGAATAATAATGTTTCTTTTTCTTCTCTCTGAAGTCACTCGTGCAATTACTTTGGGAGATGAACATCTTTCCTTAATTATTAGTGGGAAGAGAGAGAGAGAGAGAACAAGCCACTGAACGCTGTTTCGGCTGATTCTGCAAAAAAGGAGAAAAAATATATAGGTCATGTGCTTAAAGATAAGACACGCATTTAGGTAGATACCTAATAATAAAAATAACCACCGACTATTGACCGATGATCGCTGCTACACTATCTATATGTACCTAATATAGTAAATTTATCTCTCTCTCTTCCCGAGTCAATATTTGCCACAAGAACTACTTGCTTTTTAATGCGCAGTAAATATGATCATGAAATTTAAACAGGCAGGCAGGCAGGCATGGATCAAATCATCATTATTTTTTTCTGGGTTGTTCCATTTTGTCTCATTAAAAATGTCACTTTACACAGTCATGTGACGTTTTGTAATGTAGCTAATAACTACTAAAAGTATTAAACAAGTTGTACTGGGTAAAATATTGGTAGTCTCTGCATGCGCATTATGGTGATGGTCATAAAAGGATAATCCAGTTGCTGACCGTTTTATTTTTGCAATGTGCATTATTTGAACAGCTTGAATGATGTAAATGTCCGCGTTGTAAATTGTGCCAGAATAAAGTTCTTTACATTTAAAAAGAGTTGGGATTTGGCAATGATAGTCTGTGTGTGCTTGTTGCTGGAACGACTCTACCCTGTAATTTTATTTGTATTGCGACGATTGCGAATTATTGCGTGTTAAAGACAGAAAAAAGGAACGGAGGATTTAAGTAGCTAATACCTCAGATTTTTGTTGCCAGTTGCTGCTGCTGTTGGTCCGACCATTGATCTATCAGGCTATAGCCTGTGTGCAAAATGATAAAAAAATATTACACAGCCTACTTACTCCTACTGACGGCGACCAGCCAACCAACGCAAAAGGTCAATGATATTTGCAAAAAAAAATTATTGGATGGTCTCCTGCCTGCCACTCGCTTTGAGTATTTTGAAGACTGTTTTTAACTGCTGGACACTGGACAGAAAACACGTCATATCATGATGTCGTTGGTAGCTCAAGCAGAAAAAAATATGGATAATCCAAAACACTTACGACAATATGTGCAAATAAAGGCATGATAATAATATTATTGTATAGGTACATAAAAATACATACATACTTGCGAAAAAAAATATATGTACCAATGGGATTTTCATATTGTTCCTCTCTCTGGACTCTTACATTACTGTCCACTTTCTCTGGTTTGGTTTTTCGTATACATTCCGATGATGGCATGTGATTTATTTATGATGTATGGTCAAGTTTAATAGGTTTGGGTTTTTTACTTGCCAAATATGGCTCTTAAACTTGTAGACTATTTTTATATGGTATGACATGATATGATGGGTTTTCTACCTATTGGAAAATGAAACCACTTGAACTGTTATTCAGTCTCTGCCGCTGCTGCTGGTCTCTGGAACAACAGGAATATTGAATTTTGTAACAGGATAGTTTGAACGAAAGTAATATACGTACATACATATAGCTGTCTTTACCGTTCGGTAGAAACAGTTCACTTTCCGTTTCATTTTGCTACTGCGTTGTACATTGGATCGGTTTTTGAAAAAAAATAACAACTGCCTTGCCAGTGAATCGAACGTGAGTGCAAAAATTTTTTTTTTGGCAGTGAGGACGATACCCTCCTTTTCCTCATACGCAGTGGAATTGGTTTTGTATGTACGCCATAGAAGTGTTGTATCCAAGGTACTCTGGTAACAGAGTTTACGTAGTTGACCGTATAAAGAAGCTCAAGATGACCTGTTATTATTATTCTCTGGATGATGGATTAAATGACTTATGTATGAAATACCGTTGCCGTAAGATATGTTTGTAGGTGGAATCATGATCCTCTTTTCATCATGATTCATCCACCTTTCCCAGCAGCACCTAAATGCAATCAATAGACCTTCCTATAAAAGTTACCTATACTTTTGTTCGATGAGTCAAAACAGTTACTGGATTTCTTATTCATTCCTTTTCTCTTTTACAACACCTGTGTCCCTTTCATTGGTCATTAATTTATTAATGTTGTGCCGCTAGAGGTTTTTCTTCTGACTGTTCATTTCAGCGAGATATGAGACATTGATTTTGAGAGTTTTAGGACTGTAACTTGTATATAACCATTAAGAAACCCAATGGTTTACTAGGAAAATGTTATGCTCCATCGTCGACAACTGACCAAACGGACAGCGCACACACAACATGCATACAGTAATAACCCTACACTTATTCTCCATTCAGCTTGCACTAAAATATGTATGTTTTTCGATGGAACTATTTTGGCAATAATAGCATATTATACATTCTTGCCGAATGAGGCTGTCCGATCTTCTATCGCGAATTTTTACTTGTGGTTCCAAACTTGACATAATAACTCATTCGCAGAAAATAATAGTAGCTGGTAAGCTTCCTTTTTTGCATGTATACATATGAATATCATGTAGCCTTATCGGATATCAACTATATTATTTTTATGGATAGTTTGACTTCTTTATTGTCAAATGTCATCATTCAGATATTCCTTCCAAATGAATATGTAAGGGACTAGCTAGCTAAATGGCACCTTATTTTTAATCTGTCAGCTATTTAATATAACTAACGAACTAACGACCAATTATAATGGTAGTTCTACCTGTTTAGAAGTAAATACTACTGCTGCTATGATAGCTGTGCTTGTGCTACCTTAATATGTGTTATCTTTCATTTTGTAGCTATTTTACCTGTCGTCTTATTTTATTGCATTGTCAGTTCATGCAAAACATACTACATGCATGATAATTACATTTTTGTGGTTGAATGAATACATTGAATAAAAGTTGAAATATAGATAGGAAGTTGAATTGCAGCCAGGTATGTGCATATACATATACAATCTGTAGCGTAATAGTCAACTTGACTACTTTGCTGTAAATTCGTCGGCCTCATGATGATCAAGCATATCAAAGCGCAGCACAAACCACATTTTTAAGAGGGTAACAGATAGCAAGAGTATTTTTCATAAAATGAAATGCAGTTAATTAAAATGTCACATTTGCTGTGTTTGAGGCTACGAAATCATTATTGTGTTTTTGATGTTGAATATCCGTTTATCATAAGCCTGCACCGTACTTTCTTGTCTCTTGTAAGCTCATATGTAGTTATACATGTGGAATAGCAATTAAATGGAAGGTATTAATTTGCAATGATGGAATGAAAGCGGAAAATAGTAATAAATCCTGTTGTTGTGTGACTTGTCAATATCAAAAAGATTACTTTTACAAGGTGAAAGACAAAAGATATAGGTAAATGGTTCCAGTGCACAGGCTAAAGTTTTTATTGTACGCTCAATATAAGCGCAGGAGGAGGATAACAAAGGCGACAGCTGTAATGGATTTTGTCATTGTCACGTCTTGTTCACCCCCTCCGGTGGACAAGCACATGTTTGACCGACATTTCCTCACAGAATGGCAATAACAATGAAATGAATATCTTATTATTATTCAGTTGGGCTTTTGAGTTACTAATCACCCAAGTTCTCTTCTGGCACTGACACAGGATAAAATATTTTATGTCTCTTGTGTGTATCTAGGCAACATCTCAAAACATGAGCATATTATTTACCCTGTTTATTAGTGTACACTTGAGATTATAAGCGTATTCATCTGTTGATGAAATTTCTACCCTTTCTCTCTCCTTGTACATACATAAATACTACATGGATTACTTTTTGTCACTGTCATTATCATAGTCACCACCAGCTCCCTTTTTCATTCTACGACAGTAAACTCTCCGCCAATTAAAATCCTGGCTCATATATAAGCATATAATAACAAGATTAGTGTGGAGATACATTTCACATCAAAATTTTATAATATGACATGTTGCTAAAAAGTCGAATTCTATAAGAGTTACTCCTTCATAGTGGGAAACTAGGTAGAATGTAATATTTTTCTATTTTATATACCTATAGCCAACAGTGTGTAATAATGTGGCAAATGTAGTAAAGTGCAAAGTAAAGTGGTAGGCGAGAGCGACGACGGCAACAACGTGCGTAAGGAAAATGCGTTGCTAAAGTAAGTAGTTGGTGAGTGTGTATGCTTCTGGTTGTTATAGATATAAAGTGCGTCGTGACGTGACGACGGTGGTGGTGGTGTCCTTTCCCTTCAATAATAACTTGCGCTGCTTCATGATGACTATGACTTGAAAAACTTTGTTGGAATGGTATATAGACCATAAGCCCAGTGTGATCATCATCGTCGTCCTCCCTCATCATCAGAAAAAGATAATGCATAACCTATATATATTCTCTGTTAGTACGTACATAACTAACTATAACTACTCACATAGATGAAGAAAAGTGGAAGGGATTACAACAAATTATACAATGATGATGTTGGTGTGTGCAAGCAGCAATGCCATGTGGATTTTGTGGTGCCTGCCTAGTAATTCATTACATTACATTAAAAACTCACGCACCAAGCAAGCCAGCCAGAGTTGCTGCTGCTGCTGCTGACTTTGGTCGATTTCGAACGTGTTGTTATTATTCGGCGATATGGTGATAGCGATGATTACAAGGACTAGAAATGGTAAAGTGGTTGATTACTTGGTTAGTTAGTCTAACCTATACACATTGTAGGAAGGAACTTTCGGTTGAGTCCTCTCTTGAGACTCTTGAAAGAGAAGACTAGAGAGAGAAGAGCGACAGAAGGAGAGAGAGAGGCTATATATTTTATTGTAGAAGTGCATGAGTTTAGCCTTCGTCGTTGTTATTCTTGCTCTTGCAGTTTGCAAGGAGCGTAAGCACAGAAGTGTGGAGATATTTTAGCCAGCCTGTGTCCTACTTTTACGCGATAATGCCTTCACTCTGGCTGCATAGTATACTGGGAACAAGCAACAAACTATAAACGTCACACACTGGCAATAGTCTCTGCTGACTGTATAGTCGTAATAATAATATGGCTTTTCGATAAATGTTGTGTAATATTAAATTCATGGTTATCGTGCCACCACCACCGACATCAAACATCGTCATCATGAGTGTAGAGTAACATTTACTGTTTTCCTCAATATCTCTACACATTTTGCCTTGTTGCCTGGCTGGTGTGGATTGGGAATCCTATATTGTGTCGTTTTTCAGAGAGTCATAAAAAATTGGCATTAGGTATGCATAACATAATGACCAGTCATCGTAAACCAACTATTATCTATGCAATGTGTGTCCACCCGCGACTCCAATATACGTCCTAGTGGCATGGCAAAAGTGGTAGGAAAATTGAGAGTAAAACTTTTATTTTCTTGTATAAACTTTTCTCGAAAATAAATATGATAGAATGGTTAAAAAAACAAGAGAATTAATAGATATCCACTTTAATGGGGTAGTAGATGTTATGTTATCTAATGAAACTAATGATATTACTAATTTTGCTAAAGTGTGACAATATACGTGTTGAACGAGAAAACATTATAAATAAATTCAAGATTTTCGTAACATTTTATACAAATTCCATATTTATTTATACACTTAAAATTTTGCTTATTTTTTTATACTTAACTCATCATCTTCATCCCACAACCGATTGATGATGTTTGTTTGTACACATGACGTGGATAGTATGGAAGTAAATATTATTGGATTACATACAAGCTCTATTATTATTAACTAATAAGCTTGTAGGATTTAGAGCGCAACAGCGTCGATAACCCATATAACTTATATTGCATATAAGATTGCACCTTACTATTACTTATTTATCATCACCATCCAATAATTTCACGAGTTTTCTTCTTTTTTTGTACATTATTTTGTTCAATACATACATCGATTTGTACATTGTACCATGTAACGTGAATGTTCTCTTGGGCTCCTACGCCACAACCGCACAATCATATTTTTTGCTCATGAGGATAACAAAAGATGTTTGAAGAAGAATGATATAAAAAAATCTATCTATAGCATTCACCTAAGGATAATAATTCCAATGTGCTATTGTCTTCATGTCAAATATCTCTATGTCTTTCTGGTTGGCTAATATTTAATGATGTGTGTGTGATCTCACAACATAGTGTATTGGATCTCCACCATCTATCTCTACTTTACCATCTTTAACGAGTTACAAAGTTTAAAAAAATCTTTGCTAATATCCGCGGCCCCATGCATGGCGCTGTAATATGCTTCTAACTTGACTTTTGTTTCGTTTTGTAAAATATGCTGTACATGTGCATATGGACAGGCATGAATGAAATGGATGCCGCCGTAACAGATAACGTTTCTTGCTAAAAATGATAATCCTCTAGCCAGAGAGACCATTTTAAATGTATACGTAACTGGTAATATGTGTTTATCTTAATTTCTTAAACCGGGTTTTAAATGTAAACATAAACATAATAATAATGAGAATTGCATTTTTGTACGCTCCAATGCCTAAATTGCCAAGGAGGAAGCGTTCAGAAATGTCATTTTGTTGATGATCACGTTGAATTAGTTACACTGAAAGTGCATTAAGCTTGGTGGAAGCATCATTGAAAACGAAGGAATTGAAGGTCTGCAATATATAAAGATACATGTCATACCCCCACCTACCCACACATTATTATTATTCTCTCGTTTTTTTATGTTCACTCTGCAGTAGTTAATACTGTCATGCCATAATAACATTAACATATAAACAGAGAGATACTGCAGAGAGAGATGAGTCAGATTTGCTCTGAAGATCAAGGTTATTTTTACCATTTTGCCTCGCATCACTACTAATACGAATACTACGACAAGTTATTTCAGTGTGTTGTTGGTTCGATGAAGATGATTTTGAGTGGTTCCTGGGTTTAATGTTTTATGATGACGGTGTTGGTGATGATGGTATCGTGTATGGATTTGTTCAGTCAGTCAACCAAAAACTCAGGGTGATGATGGCGACCGTGATAAAAGAATGAAAAAAATCTTTCCGTGAGCGATTCAATGATGCCGCAAAAATTGAAATCAATCAATAAATTATTCTGTTATGTTCCAAGACACATTTTGCATTTTTGGTGACAGATAGTCTGCTTCTGTTGGGATGAATGAATTACAAAAATTTGACAGGATATTAAAAAATATGTCTGTTCGTGTTGCAAATTGTTGATCCTTTTCTACACACACAGCCGCGGCCGATATACCTGGTGATGTTAATGTTAATTTGCAAGTAGACAAACTTCAGGGAAAAGGGATTCCAAGTGACTGACTGAATGTGGTAATGATAATTCATGTAATAAATATAAATTGAAGGTCACAGCTTTTGTTGCCAGTGGCCACATAAAATGGTATATCACATCATGTCACACTTGAGTGGACTCTGTACTGTGACCGGTGCTGGGAAGCCAGCTAGGAAAAGGAATGTTTACCAGAAAACCCTATTTTGCTTTCATAAAGGTATCTAAAGCGAGACAAAGAAAAAGATGGAAATCAACCCTGGCTTCAAACAGACGGCAGATGTGGTGGCTATTTCCTTTTCATTTTGATACTACTAAAGATGATCATCATTCTAATGGAGTTTGTATTCATAAAATATTATCAGTTGGGTTGAAATGATGATGATGCTGTCGATGTGTAGACCAGATTGTGGAATATTTTTTTTTGCGTTGTCGGTCGCTCGTTCTGTTGACTAAATTCACTGACTGCCGTTGTTGTTGTTTTCGTTCGCATGGAAAGATTCTCCAGTTTTTTTGTTCGTTTTATTCTCCGCTGAGCACTACGGATGGTGATGTTATGATAGTACATTGTACTTTATATATTTAAGTATGCATATAAAAGTGTGTATGTATGCATCATGTATCGTGTTCCTCTTATTTCCAGTCATGTCATAATGTAATAATAATACATTATAGTTTTTTTTGCAGTTGTTCTTTTTCTCGATTGACCTTGGTCCTTGTTTTGCTGCTGTAGTTGTATTGTTGTTCCTCGTCGTAAAAGTAAAGTAGCAATGCTTTTGAGTAGACTACCAGGCCAGGGAAACAATATTTCATCAGAAAGAAAAATTCTTTTTAAAAAAAAGTAAGGAACATTTCTTGGTACGAATTACATATTATGTATATATGAATGTATGTGTATCCATGTGCAAAATGTGTGTGCACAGTCGTATAGCTCCTGGAACTGGATTCTCGGCTGGGAATACAAGTTTTGTGATTTGCTCAAAACACTAGTACACCGCAATTCAGATGATTCTATTATCATCACTTGAATGTGTGTCTTTCTTTCTTCTTCTTCTTCTTGTTTCTTCTTTTAAGACAATCAACATAAAAATAGGAAAAAAATGGTATTGCTTCAGAATGTCTGGCTATCATTCCAATTCCATTACTACCACCACACAAGTACAACAATTCATAAAAGAATTGTTGTGCAAAAAAGTTTGTTGGATTGGATGGTGTGACTAGAGAATTTTTGCTGGACTAGAGAGACTCGACTGGATTGAGGCTGACTTATCTGACGGGTGTTGTTTGTGCAAGAACTCAGTCTCTGGAACTGACATGAGCGAGGATCAATGTACCATAAAATCAGATCTAGGTATGCATTATGAATACATCTCTCTGTCTCTGTAAAAATATTCTTTCTTGTTCCCTCAAGATTTTCTCATAATATCTATACTACTGCTTATTTCAATGTTAAAAATAAAATGTTCAGTAGTAAAAAAACAACTATATACGTAACTATCTTGTATTTTCAATGGTCACGGTCTACAGTAGTGACTGACCATGCATGAGATGATAGCAGAAGAGGATTGTAGTTGTTATGTTTAAGATATTACTCGAATATAAAAATGTAATCCGATAAAAATGTTCATTTCTTGATTGTTACTTCTCTCTCTACTCACATATGTAGCGGAAAAGGTTGTTTGTTAACAAAACTTGCCAATAATGAAATAATCCTTTTAACCATGATGGCATGTCATGTCATCTTGATATCTATCGATCTGTTCAAGGAAACTACCTGTATGTATCGCTATCTCATTATTCTATGGAGTATAGTAACAACCAAGCTTTTTCCCATGTAATATACTATTATAATATATGACGACACTGTTAGGAAAGGTGAAGCTAAAAGTTCCATTCCCCTTCACTCATCTTGACTTACACAGTAACAATAATTGATGACTGATGACATTCCAGGGATCATGTGCAGTTGTCCTCGTTTATTTTGTGCGTTATGCATGACATGTCATTTCGGTTGCTGTAGTCGTCAAGGTAGCAATTTTATTAGGTCTAAAGTTATGTATGTGTGAAAATGCGTTGCAAATATGGCGTTCCTTTTAAGATTTCAAAAAATGTTGATGCGTTGTTCGCGTTTAGTAAACAGATCAAAGAGAGTCGTTTGTTCGCTTTGATTGGATTGGAGTATGTCTTTCCAGTTGATATTGTTGTTGTTGGTGATGACGAGGAGGATGATGGTTATAGTCGGAAAAAGTAGGTAAATGGGTGCTACACATGTGTACACGGTGTGCAGGTAAATAGGTCGAGAAAAGTAAATAGAGGAGAGGATTTATCCAGTCGAAAAGGCCAAAAGTAGTTTTTCTTCAAGTTTACTTGTTTAAGAAGGAAAAGTTGAAGTGGAGATAACAGGGACGAAATGGGATTTTCCGAGTTTTCATAAGAAGATAAAATGGCAAACGTTTGAAAGTAATGAGTTGTCTTATGGACTGAAAAATAGTTTTTATGGGAATGTAATAGGCTAACATGCCGTGGCGGTTTGTCTTGTTGATGGTGACCGATGATTTTTACCAAGTTTGTTACAAGCTGCTAGATTTGAAGTAAAAGCAACGGAAATGTTCAAGTGTAATGAAATGATACGGAAACGCGAATATTTACTTAACAGCATTCAAATCAAAATTGATGGAAAATCTAATTAACAAAAATTAAAACCCAAATGCCCATCACTACCCAGATAAATGACAAAGCTTTAAGAGCAAACCTTAATTGAAATTGTATTTCTTGACTAGAGACATATTTGCAAACTGAACACACTATCCTACTGTTATACTTAACAGTTCCCCTCTTATATCATCATTTGTACTATTTAAAACCTAAATACGTAGTAAATAAAGAATAAAGGGTGAGAGAAGTTTTGTACAATTTTTAAAGCCCTACCACTCTCTCTCTTCATTTATAAGAAACGAAACGAGTTTTTCCTCTATATATATTATATTTAACCTTGCTCATTGTTGTACCTAAAACTTATCCTGCATGGCATATATCATTATGCATTATGACTTTATGGCTGTTTTAATTTCGAATAAACGTGTAAAGTAAACAGAGAGTGTGTGTAGCGTGGCAATGAAGTTGGAGTTTTTTTTATCAGTTACTTCGTACTATGTATAATTTACTGGCAAGCATATTATATAATGAACAAGGTAAAAATATCTCAAGGAAGGCATGACAAAAAAAAATATTGCTTTTGCGTGAGTTTATAGTGTCTGTCTTGTTTGGTCTGGTGGTCGTAGTAGTAGTCGTGATGGCTGCTAATGGTAACTGGTAGCTATAATAGTCATTAGGAAAAAAGTGACGGACGATATCGAATCACCATTACTGGTTTGCTGGTAGTACAATGACGATGATGACGACGAGTGTGAGTGAAGCCTCTCTCGCGATACTTTTAACGCGTCTTTCTGAACAAAGTAATAAAATAAGCATGCATGCAACCAAAAAAAATGCAATATGAGGTGGTTCGTGTATACCACACATTTATATTCCCTCTCTGAGTTTTTTTTCACTCTGACTGAATTAGCATTAGAGAAGTTAGTCATTTGCTATTAAATTATGAAAGCCAACACCATTGAACAACAGCAGCGCAACAAACAACGCCAGCGTCGTCTCTCAGCTGTTCAACTTTATTTTTCAGCTGTTGTTCGCTGAACGCTCAGCTTATAACGCATTTTTTCCCAAAAGTAGGTCATAGGTGCGTGCTGCTGTTGTTATATTGGTTTGTTGTATAGTTTGTGTCATTTCAAACAACAACGGAATATATGAAATATTTTTCTTATATTTGCTGCTTTGTTTTCGTGATGTCTGTTGCTATGCAAAAAATATGATGATAGTCACTGGATATTATTGGCTGGGCTCCCGAAAAAAAGTTCCCAGACGGTATGCACCTAAAACTTGGTTTTAATTCCAACCTGGAATTGTTTATTTATGGGAGGGCGAAGTAGAGATTTTTCATTTGTACGTACATGCGACATAGAGCCATGTTACCTATTTTGGGTATTGGTAATCAATTTTTTGGTGCTATTCATGCTAGCTAGTATAAACTATCTATTTAACTAGGCGCACATTGTATTATACTCTATAACCTCTGCTATATTTCAATGCTATAAAAAGGGATTAATGAAATTGATCTTCAACTTCTTTACATTCCTATCTGACATGCTGTGCTGCATACATAAACAAATTAAAATATGTTATGCTAAATGTAGAGGAAAGGTGTATAAAATTTATATTTGATGGTGAAATGATACACCATTACACTTCATTGTTGGTTAACTGCACATATTATTTTCGTCTATAAACTTGCACTGCTACTTATTCATTTGTTCAGCTACGTGCTGGGCTATGATTAAAATGTTGCTTTTGTGGGTTGTTGGACACAATGACAATTGGATAAACAAAGAAAATGCGCACGTGGCAGGATTCGTCCCTCAAAAAGAAGTGCTATTACTCTGCTAATAATGAAGAATGCACTACTGAAATAAATTTCGTCAATTACATTTACCTGTGAGAGTCCATACCAAGCAGTCCTGTAACAGCAAGGATACATATTTTACAGATGTATAATAATATTTCAACAGCAGCATATTCAAAAAAGTAAGGGGATTGTTAACTGCTAAAAAGATGCTCGTTTTTTTCTGATTCAAATGTATTTTATGCATAAACATTTATGTTGATACATAGTATACTATTGTAGCAGCAGTAGTGGCTATGATGATGATGAAAGTAAACTAACTTACAGGAAGACTAATCCTTGCACGCACGCAGCACATCAGTTGAGTATACTGTGCCATTCTATAATAGATTCATCATTTATCAGCACCAACATCTTGACAATCACCACCACCACCAATTTTACTATTCAACATTTTAACTAAAAAAGCAAGCCAGGCTCACGTTCACTTTGTCGATTTTTTGTTGTATGCTCAGTGCTGCTTGCTGAGATGCTTTTTTCAAGATAGGAGTTTTGATGTGATGTAGTGTGTGCAATGCAATGTGCATTATTTAGCATAATTTTATTATTTATTTTTTATTAGTATCGTTATTATTTTCATAGAATGTTGTAGAGGAAAGGAAGGTTTGCATGAGAATGAAAAAAAATGCTCTTACCTGTATTGTGTAACATGATATGATAAGCAAACAGCGTTAACAAAAAATAAGTTTATAGGTACATGTTCATAAAAAATAACAGCATCAGACTCTGTAGCAGTAACGTTGTATGCTCATTCATGATAGTCATTAAAGAGAGAGAGAGAGATGAATTTACTCAAACTGCATTTTATATCTGGGTCCATTGCATAATAATAATTGGTCACTTTCTTTTAAAAAGGCACTTGGATCTTGTAATAAATTCAGGTAGTAGTAGAAGAAGACGGTATGTGGTATAGTATCTTGTTTTTAAAGACTCTGACTTGACTTTATTTTTCTTTAATACTTGAAGATAAGAAGGAGGAAGGATATTGTTAAAAGATGGAAGCTTTTGATTTTGACGCTACTGCCAACATCCGAGGAAAATGCGTCATAACAAGTAATTGGCTACACAGGAATAAAAATTCTCCCAGACCTAATTTCCGACAATGGAAAAATTTCAAGTTTTTCAATGATTTTTTTAACGTATTGACGATACTGGTCTACACTGCCAAAATAACTAGATTAGGTATAGACTGTACTGATTATTTCTGAAGGCTCAAACTGCATTCATTTTTTTGTGTGTGTACTCTTCTAAAATGTTGCTCTTATATTGATTAACTTATTACTCGTGAACAGTGCACCTATTTTATTTGTGCACATTTGCATGACTGGCTGTTACACTAGATTGCAGTTTTTTTAGGGAGTTGAACCACATCACGTCAAGTCAATTACAACGCAACAACCAAATTGAATCATATATATCATCATTATACATACATGCTCTATGTTTTACCATATTTTTAAGGGCTTATTTTTAATAGGGTAGTATAACGTCAAGTTAATATATAAACAAATGACGCTAACACGACTGAAATTATATAATAGTCAGGAGTAATAATAATAGCATATAAAAGAGCAACAACAAAAAATAATAACAGTGTAACCAGTACCGTACCGTACTATTTAAGACAACAATGTCGCAACAATGCAACAACCACAAAAACTGCAACTCACTCAACAAGACAATCAGTTCAAGTGATGCTGTCGCTATAATAATATTCATCATTGTAATATTACTCTCTGCACCTCAATCATCTCTCAAGTTTACTTGCAAAAAATAATTTTGTGTTCCTTTTTAAAAGTTCTTCATCAGAGCTTTCTTTTTTTTGTGAAAAATGAAATTATCTATAGCTTTGACATCATTAAATCCTTTTATCTTCATCATAGCTGCAGTTTAAAAATGTTACTCGTTTTATGAGAATGATACATGTATCCTGACCGAAATAGACAGTTGGTTGTCATGACAATGAAATAATAATAAACTTGTTACTCTTTTTCTGCACAAAAACAACACTAATTTCTGCGCAGATTTTATTACTGTAGAGGTAGATAAAGTTTGTAAATTTTGCAGATATATGTTTTTTGCACATTTTCAACCAATTTTTGTCATGATATGCCTTTTAGATCTAGATGGGTTGTATCTTTCAAAATTTAATATTAGAATGGGATGAAGTAACTCAAACAGTTTTGGTTTTTGCTGTTACATATGTGTACCATCATATGCGCAATATATAAGAGTGAGGTTGACGTAGTCGCGTAATTTTTAGAGTAGTTTTTCAAGTGAAAAGTAATTTGATGCTTGTGATGATTGGATATATAATATGTCATAGTACCTATGTAGTAATACTCTCTCTGCACTAATTCTAGCTATTAGGCATTATGGCAAAAATGGATTATGTATCTAATGACTAGGAAAAATTGATGGCATTGCCAAAGAGTCTGTTACTTCGCTACTGCTGCTATTATAGTGAATGCCAAGGATTAACCTGGACCACCTATTTTAACCTACGCTCGCGTCATTATCATAATATGCTTATCTTTATCCTCCCAAATTAGTCTTTAATATGATTACACATGACATTACAGATAATACCACCACGCAAAGAATCTTAAATAAGTTATTATTACTATTTGTACCATACAATACAGCCACACAGAAGCGAATGCCAAAAAAAACGTAGCCAGAAAAATTCCTGGAATTTTCTCTAATGAAACAACAATCGGATTAAATTTAGCCGTAAAACAGAAATTCATGCAGAATGATAGCAGAATGATGATTTGTCATTCTTGTTACAAATCCGGCACCCACTCACTCACTGCTCGATAGTACATCCATTTGTTTCAAACATTTTATAATATAATCCGCATTTCTACTATGATGAGTCGGCAAACAATACAGTTACAGGCTGTTGAGTTCTCAACCTCCTGCTTTTATATTTTAAAACGGATGTGAGGAGTGAGTTGTGTGTACTGACTTGAAATAGAACCCTAAACCCGTGCTTATTTTTATTCTTGCACAATAATTATATTTTATATTGTCTTTATGGTATATGGAAAAACAGTACTGTTTGTGAATGTGTAAAATGTAAAACATAATGGAACAAAGTAAAGTTTGTGCAATGTAATAATTTTTGGGTAAGGATAAATGCATACAGTTTGGACTCACATTAAACGTGGTAGTGGTAAGCGAGCAAAAAGGATTTCATCATAATGATATGATCGTTTCGTCGTAGTCGTCATCATTTCTCCATGATGCATGACAAAAAGATAAGGAGTACAAAATATAAATGCTTATATATGAATTACTACAACTGCTGGTTGTTTTGTTGGAGGAGAATAGGAAACAGAAAGAGAATTTTAATTTGGTTTCGTATTTTAAGCTAGCCTTTCTCTTTGATAATTGCTATATTACCTAGGCATTCACAGCTATTTGATAACTCTCATTATAAAATGGATGACGTGTTTACAGAAAGTTTTTGGTGTTGTAATACGGTTATATTTAATCAAGTTCAGAATAATGAGGGTATATATATAATTTGCAGCTTTGTCGCCCACTCTTTGCACGTGATCAAAGAGTCAATAATAAACGCAGGATTTTGGCGAAACGTTTCTTTATCTACTTAATTGGAATATTGGATCATTGGGACAAGGCAATTTATTGAAAAATAATTGATGGAAAGGAATAAGCTGTTCATGCAAAGCAGGGGCCTTGCTATAGAACATCCAGTCATTTTCCAGAGTACAAAATTTCGTGCCGATTGACGAGAACAATGAAATGTTTTGTTTGTAAAGACGAGTCTTGTCAATCAAGTAATAATAAATGTAACTACGCTTACTTATATAATTATGAATGACCTCACTACATTGCACTTTTCCTGCACTCTGTATCATTATTGGCAGGGAGAAACAACACAGCTTAGACTGTTGTTGGTTGGTTGATGATGACGAAAATTAGAGTTCACTGATCGATTGATGATGGACAAGAGAAGGAGTAGCATTACAACCACTCATTTTGCTGATTTTCTTATCTTTTCTCTCTCTCTCTGAGATAAAGCGGATTTTATTCTCCTGATAAATAAAATGAATACTGTTACGACTTACTTTTGTCCATTTATGAGCCTTTTAAATGCATGTTGATTCCCTAATAAATAATATGAGCAACTAAATGATAATGTATAAATATAGCTGCTGTGTCTTGGTCATTTTTTTATAAGAGCAGAGATTCACCACGGTAGGGTGTCAGTTGCCAGGAAAATATGTTGATGCTAAAAATTGCAAGTTTTCTCAAGTTTAAACCGACCACAACCAACCTACTAAGCATTCATTATTATAGGTACCTCAAAGAAAGATCAAGGAATATACAAATGAATATTTGCCACTTGTACATCTCATCTTCTAGAAAGAAATTACACTCTGAAAGGTTATTTCTTTTCTTTCAATATTTTTTTTATTCATCTCTCTGGATCAACATTTATTAGCAGCCTCATCGCGTCGCACATGTACAATGCTTCATTTGTCCAGGTTAAAGTTCGTCATCTCTCTCAGCTCAGCTCAGTGACAGAAAGTGTGTGGACGTGGATGACGGTTGTTTGTTGTGCGTATGTTTTTGACATAATAATATTTTTTTGCAGAGCACATTATTATCTCCCTCTCGCTCTCCACCTCTTCGGCGATGAGAATGATAAGTAAGTGGGATGATGATGTTGATCATGATTACAAGTTCACATTCCTAATAGCATTACGTTGGGATTGTGTGTGATGCGTGATTATGATACTGATACTGTTAGAGATCAGTGCCCTGGGTCTTCTGGTCTGACTGGTGGAGGTGGTGCTGTTATTATCATGAGGCCTTTTGTATTTGCACTCTTATTACTGCTGGAAATTCTTTCTGACTTTACTGCTCAAAAAAATACCTTCTTCCCCTCTGCCGTTATTTGCATTACATAAATACACACAATAATTGTCAAGACTGGCGTTATTATCCTCATCAGAGGTTTTTATTGTTATCGAGACAGAGGGAATAGATGGGTGATTATTATTGTTCCCGTTCTTTTGGCGTTGGCTGATTTTCTAGTATAAAAATATATTATTACACGAACATATATATGCATTTGCATTCCTACCTTTGTGGGTACATAGGTACTCATGATGATACCAGATAGCAAGTAGGATTGAAAAATGGCAAAAATAATAATATCGCTGTTGTGGTGCATGATGATTGTTGATTGTTGTTGTGAGTGGATGTGTAACGCTACACACACACAAAGACTTTCAGGTAAAAACTTGATTTGATTGTTTTTTATTGTAGCATTGAAATTTGCTTTGACTCTCCCTCAATGTTTTATTTTCTCTCTTGCTCCTGCTAACTCTACACTAATGGGCGTTTCGCAACCAACTTACCAAACGGGCTTTTTACATTGCTCATCTCTCTGTGTGTGCACGGTGAACTGGCAACATTATATTTTGTAATCACACAATACAATACATACAAACGGTTGTTCACATATTATTTGCAGTTTGTAAACTAAATTGAGCCAACAATGCGAACAGTGTACATCGAGTGCACACACATAGAAAATATTATGCATATACAGTGAAAACGATAACAGATAACAGTGCATCATGAAAAATGAGACTCAAGTGGATCTGATGGTTAACAACGATCCATCCAAATAAACTGTGTACCTGCTCATGACACTGATGCTCCTAGAATGTGTTATAGTTATAATGACGATATGCGTTTGATTTCGTGTTCTTTTTCCTCTTGGGGTTTCCCTCCCGCCCTCTTTCTTCTTTCTCTTTTCTTTGTCACTTTTCTCACTATTCTCTAGTAGGTACATTAAGGGTTTTCTGGCGTTTTATGATGCCCAACAGTCTGCTAGACAAGTGATAGGATCGATGATGCATTTTACCAGAAAGGAAATTATTATTATTGTTCTTCTAGCTCAAGTTCATTCAAAGAAAAGTTAATTATATCTCGTGTGCATGCTATACATTACCTGTTGTATTATATACAGAGCCCTTACATCGTCAGAGGTTAGGACTGGTCATGAAAGCCATAGTTTTTATTATAGACAGGGAGTTTAGACAGACACCAGAGGGTACCAAGTGTGTATTTACAAATGCTAATCTTATTGCCTCCATTATTAACAACAATGGTTATGATGGGGATGATGATGATGATGACGATAATCATAATGCGCAACGCAGTACTGATTATCTGTTTGCTGACTTACTTTCTTCTCACTCGTCTATACTATCGTATCAGTGATGATGGTGGTGGGGGTGCACTATTGCAATTAGTTAGACTACAGTAGTGTGCATTCAAGCCGTGCCGTGCAACAAACGGTATAATCTATATAATCACACACACAAGTAAAGTAACTGGTTATAGATTAGCGGAATTTAAATATCGATAATAATACACTTTTTTTACTTACTATACATACTTGCGTCATTATAGTATTCTCTCGAGAGAGTTTTATCCGAGGGGTAGATGAAGAAAAAAGGGGAAGTTGTTGGTTGACCAACTGGTCTTCATGGTTGGATTTTTTTTGGTACAATTTTTTTCTCCCAATGAGTCGGTGTGCAGTGCAGACTGCTTTGATTTAGCAAGCCTGTCTGGCAGATTGAGTTAATGTTGAAATAAATATAAATTGCATTTCAATCAAAATATTATGAGTCTTTCTCAATCTCTATTGGCTACTGTGAAGAAAAAAAATGATCATGAAGAAGACCAGAAGTCCATCAAAGAAACGCCGTGCGTATAATAATAATTATGATAAAATAGTGCGCAGAGCAGAGCAAAGTCATAAAAAATGTTAACTTAATTATTACCTTCCAAACAGTTTACTAATGAAATGATTTTTTATTCTTTATTCCAGAATCGAGTCTAAACACGAGGTCACTATCCTTGGTGGGCTCAATGAATTCTGTGTTAAGTTTTATGGACCCCGTGGAAGTAAGTAAAAACTTGATTTTACCATATTGACCAGCTATTTTATTAATTAAAGCTACTCATCAATCTTATTATGCTCATGTATGATAAAAAAATATTAAGTCGTTATCACAATCCCACTACGAAAAACCTCAGAATATTATATGCTTTTGGATTTGATGGCAATTAAAAATAATGTCAGTTTGTTACAGTACTTATTTGTTAAATACTTTGTTATTATTATTATTTGTTTATGACATTTGGACTTGACATCCTGATGATAAGAGAGTGGGGGTGGTTGATGATTACTAGTACTACTTGTTTTTACTTATTAACAGATTTTTATCACAACCAGGAATAAAGTTCACATCATAATGTCACGTAATGCTATATAATAATAACCATTTTTCAATAACTTGCTTTTTTAAGCTACTTGTTTCTTAACAAGTCATCAGTATCCTCTTAATCGTTTATATTCACACTCATATTCCTCGTTCCACTCTACTTGCTTCCCTATTCATCAGTCCTAAATCATCCTCAAACAAACTTGCTACATTAAAAAGTACCACACCACTCATCAATGATGATAAGACAATATGTACTGTAATAAATAAGGTAACAAAAACCTGCCAAAGGAAAATGTGAGTGGAATGAGAGAAAAAGTGTTGTGCATCATAATGATTGTTCTTTTTCTTGAATTAATTATCAATTGTTTGACCTAGATTTTTTTTACAATGTACAGTACAGTAACCTTACCATTATTTACTGTGAGGTTTATTTTTTTTCATGATGATATGATAAGGTGGTATAGCTTAGCGACGCAGGATTCCTGCTTGTGATGATAAGCATGTTTTACACATATTGGGAAAGTAATGTATAAATGGTATAACAGTTACCATAATTTATGAAGTAATTTAATATTTTGGCTACCTTGTTTTTTTTATGTGCAGCTCCTTACGAAGGAGGGATATGGAAAGTCCGAGTTCACCTTCCAGAGCACTATCCGTTCAAATCTCCGTCAATTGGATTCATGAACAAAGTCTATCATCCAAACATTGACGAAGTTTCTGGCACCGTGTGCCTTGACGTAATCAACCAAGCGTGGACCGCTTTGTATGGTAAGTTGCAGAGAAATGATTGGATTGACTAATTGTGCAATAAATGTACATTCATAGCGGCTATAAAGGCATAATTTGTACATGCGAAACAGAAAAATTAAAAGATTTCCTTGAGCATAAGATAATCCTGTAAAAATATGCGTAATATGCCACCACTATTTTTACCAAAATGAATTACTTTTTTTATTATTATTTAGCCAATTCAGTTTACTGTGTCGTAATACCATTTTACATAAAAGAGTTTCTTAAGCAAAAAACTAATTTGCTGTAAAATCCTTTCATTTTAAAACAACCGTTCCATCTCTCTCTCTCTTTCTCTCTCTCTCTTTCTCCTTGTAACATTTTTTCTTCGCTCCAACGGAAAAAACAGGGTTTCATCCATCTAACATTTTTTGCATCGTTTTCCGCGATAATACTTGTAAGCTACTGTATACATTTTTACAACA
The DNA here is from genome assembly GCA_027743765.1 of Coecobrya sp. COE2. Lineage (NCBI taxonomy): Eukaryota > Metazoa > Arthropoda > Collembola > Entomobryomorpha > Entomobryidae > Coecobrya > Coecobrya sp. COE2. The sequence goes on from JAHZMV010006181.1 coordinate 50,355, forward strand.
TAAAATGCATATGTGTCCCTATTTACAATATTTTTTGTACTTGGTCCTCGTTGTTTTGGGAACATCCCATAGGAAATTCTGTGTGCACTCACTACATTTTCTTCTGAGAAAATTATATAAAAAACGGGACACACATTTTTTGTTGTAGCACAAAAAAAAAACGTGGTGCAAGTATAGAGAGATGAGAAGAGTTGCACAAGATGTGTATGTGCAACAACAAAAACGGCAGGGTACTATATAGCACCAAAGACGCGTTGTATATTGATCTCCTTCTTCTTCTTTTTGGGTTCATCATCGTCATCATCCTCATGTATTTTTTCCTGATACTTTCACTTCTACTTCGATTTTTAGGGAATTCTTCCATGAGAACTATTTTTCTTTTATGCTCCGTCTTCTCCTCTAAATGTAATATGTTTATGGTCTCTAACAGCTATTCCTACTGCCACATGCCATGCCACAACAAATACTACACTCTGATTTATATTACATTTTCCTTAGTAGTTTTTGTCAAGGTAATCTACGTAAGGTCAACCAAAGTAATAACTCTTACTTAACATTTTTAGAAAAGTCATAAAAAATATATGCCATTCATACTGCATTACACTTGAGCTAAAGAAGAATCAATTATCTTATTATCAAGCCCGACCTTATAATTATATGAGATCATTTTCACCGACGATGACTTTTCCTGAAATGATTAGTGGCCAATAAACTGATGCATGCAATGATTGATTATATGAATAGTCTGTTATGCATTTCTACCTTAATAGTGCATATATAGTGTATATACTATAATATGTGCATAACTTATTATTTGCTTGGGTAAACTGAATCGATGTGCTTTTTGAGAAAATTTGGAAAAAACTTCTTCTGGGACCAAGATAGGATGAAAGAGAGAAAATTTAGGTTGTTCTATTGCATCTCTGCAGTTTTCGTGTATGCCATCTATTTCTGCATATTTTATTCTTTCCTTTCCTTAAGATGTTTTTTACGTTCTCTTTTTCTTTGTGTGTGCCCTTGGCTAACTCTTTCCTTTTGGAAGGAAGTTGTTTTTTTTTGGTGGCTGATGACGCAGTAGGAGGAAATGTTTAAAAAAAACTGATCTGTTTATTTGATGGCGTTTTGTTTTTTTGTTCTTTTCCAGATTTGTCGAATATCTTCGAGTCATTCTTACCACAACTGTTGACGTACCCGAACCCGATTGATCCTCTGAATGGAGACGCAGCCGCCATGTACCTCCATAAACCTGAAGAATACAAGAAGAAAGTCACAGGTAAGCTGAAAAGGATAATAAATAATGAGGGAGCAAATAAGTTGGCTATTTTCGTCTTTGTCAACCTTCTACAACATCCATATATGTACTGATGCTGCTACCCTAATGAAAAAAACAAACAGAGAAAAAGGCAAACTTTAATTGACATGGCTGTTGTGATGTTGTTTGCTACCCGGTTTAAGCGTCATCGTCAATATGTTTTTTTGTCTGTTTGTGTTTATGCTTTATGCATTTTTATGCTTTTTGGCAGATTTTCAACAAGTAGTGGAAATGGATGTGCTTTTTCTTCTATTGACTCTATAACTGGTTGATGTAAAGATGGTCATTAATTTTTTATCTGTTTTTCTATTTATTTTTATCAGAGTACGTTCGCAAGTACGCGACAGAAGATGCGCTTCGGGAACAAGAGAAAGAGACGTCAGAGAAGTTGAACCAGTCGTCCTCCGCCAATAACAATAATCTCTCATCCGACTCCGAGAGCTCCATGTCGGACTTTAGTGAAGATGAAGCACGTGATATGGAACTATAGTATTTAGTTTTCGAATCTGACACGGGGCTACAAAAATTTATTCAAAATATTATATAAATTAATGATATAAAATAAATTTAGGTAAGAGACATTTTAATGTTAATTGTATCAATTACTATCATCAATCCTCAGGTTAGTTCCTGACGAAAAGTAGAAAAAAATGAATTCTTAAGAAGAGCGCCGCGTGTAAAAAGAAATACTATAACATATTATTGTTATTGCTATTAATTATTATTATTATTACTGCGAAAAATACTTCTGTACTTCTGCTAACAACGCCGTTGTATTTTCTTTTTTTTTCTTTTATGATGAGCAATTTATATAGAGAAAAGTAGAAATAATTTTTTTTGAGAAGCGTGTTTTCTTACACAAAAATACATATATTATTATTATTATTATTATAATTATTGTATATTAAATCTATATAGAAGAGCTATACATTCTTCATACTACGCGAAAAGTATGAAAAGTCGCCTTTTTCACACACCTTCATTCAAGAAAAGTACATTAGCTAAAAAAATAGTTAAACAGAAATTCATTCAACGATATTTCAAAAAATCGCCTGAGGAACTGACGAAGAAACTGAGGAGTAGCCGTCGCTAAAAATATAAAATCCTAAAACTACTTCACAACTCACACACAGACATCAAAAACTTGATTTTAAAACATTTTAAATTTTTTTATATAATATGCAAATTAATTAACTTGAGTCTATTTACTACTATCAAATGATGAAGTATTTATTATATAGTTCATCTTGTTTCAATATGAAAAATAAAAGTCAACAAAATGTAGCCTATTGAAAAACAGTAATAATGATGTTAAAGATGTTTCTACTACCACTGCATAAATAATTATAATTAATTAATGCTAAAAACTCTCATTATTATTATTCTTCTGTAGCTCAGTCTATTAAATGTATGTTTTTTTCATATAAAAAGCAAGTATCAAACCAGTCGTTAATAACGTACCATATTAAAAGTATATAGATATTTTAAAGAAAACTTTGCCAAATCATGTTGATCTTTGTAATAATAAAAATAACTTTATATCATGGTAACGGAATGATTAAAATGAAATTGTGTAATAATTAGAGTTAGTGTTCCACACAGCAAAAAAATGCATTGATTATTATTATTATAATTATTATTGTATTTGTCCTTTGGTTTGCCAATATAAAATATATATGCAATTTAATAGGGAGTATTTTCCAATTGAAAATATTTTGAAAAATGTGATCGCTTCAAAGAAACAAGTATATATTTAGGGAATTTTTAATTTTTCATACGTATACACCAAAATATGTCGAAAATAAAATACTATTTTGTAGCTTCCTGATGGCTGTGTTATCTAAAACAAAACTGTACTATTTTTAACTTATAGCAAAAAAATTTATGTCGCTATAATTGATATAGAATTTAAAATCGAAAGTTTTAACTTGTACACTTGTTTTATCTTTTTTGTTTTTGCTTTTCAAAAAATCTTTGAGACATACATCTTCCTTAATTTACCTAAAATTCTTTTTAAGCTAATAATTTTTCCATTATTGAAATTGAAGACAGATTTTGAGTGAGCATCAGAGTTTCATGTGTGCGTAGTTAAAAATGCTGAGAGATTACATAATTACTAGAGAAAAGAAGATACAGCTCCAAAAAATAATAAGTTGAAGGAAACAAATGAAATGAATTACCTAAAAAATTGTTTAACCTGTGAAAGTGGTAAAGAGTTGGCAAAAAAGTTTATTGAATGTGGAGAAAATGAAATTAATTAAAAATGGTCAATTAACTGCAGACTAAAAGAAATGACAAACATGAATGAAAGGTAAAAAATAAATATTAAAATTACTGAAATGCTACTTTTCGAACACATATAAGTCACTTGAAACACAAGTTCAGAATGTCAAAAATAAAATATTTTATTAATGGTCTCAATCTCATCAAGTCTCCTTTTGGTCACTCTCTCAGGTTACTATATAGAAAGTCGTCTTTTGAAATCTCAGATGATGGTCAGTAAAGTGCAATCTGGCGTTTTCTGAACACGCGCAGTGTGTGTTTTAAAATGTCAACATCTTTAAAACTAAAACTTTTGTGTGTCTTAAAGTAGCATTTCTGTTAATTTTTGTCAGTTAAAAAGTCAGCGTCCGTCAGTTGAATGGAAAGGGTATATCGAAAAAATAACAAGGCACGCTATTTTTACTTCTTGGCTTGCTGTATGTATTTCACATTGTACATTGCAACAATGGCTTGGTATGATTTAACCAGAAAAATGAAATATATTTAACTAATTGTTAGTCTGGATTGTCAAAAGGGATATAGTTTTGTATAGTGGTTGCTATGGTGGTGATATTAAGAATGGTCAAGTTTGTATGTTTGAAGAGAGAAAGAGAAAATTTTAAAGAAATAGTTTTTAAAATCGCGAAAAATTGATTGCTTGGATCGCGTATCGAAAAAGCGTCTATTTTGCAGGTCGCAGGATGGCTTGTGTTTGTGTGCGAATGAGTGTGCAAAGTTAAATGGATGGCTAGGAATGAGTTAAAGTAAGTAAATATTTAATTGCAGTAAAAAAAATTGTTAAAAGAATATTATATATCTACATGTGTATAACATTTTAATTGCTGGGATCTAAAACTGCAAAATGATGGAAAGTTAACACCATTTAAAATGAATTTGTAAATATTGGAAAAATTTTAAGTTAGAAGGCAAGATAGTTAAAGTACAGATCACACACACAGGTAGGATTTTAAATAACAGTCTGCTGGAGAGAGTCTGTAAATTGGAATGGAAAAAAATCATGGACATAGAGAATAATTTGTAAATTTAATTTTAATCATAAATTTAAATCAGCAGAGCACTTAAACATTGAATTGGGTGATGGTAAAAACTTTAAAATAGTGTGGTGATTTTTAGATCAGAAATTAGCTGTAAACACCACCGCACTATAAAATAGTAGTTCAGCTTCAAAACTTCCACTGGATATGCCAAGAAAAAATTACAAAAAAATTTTGCAAAAGGAAAAAAACATAAATTGTTGAATAGCTTGCTTGTATCGTCGTCGGTGTGTTGAGAAATGAATTAAAAAATTGTTATGAAAATAATGACGCAAAAGTCGATATAAAAAATCATGGGATTTTTTTAGGTGTTTAAATGGTTCAGAAAAGCCGTAAATTTCGATTTTTACTATTGTTGTAATGTATAAGTTGGTATGTTATAAAATAATTATAAAAAAATGTTTAACTTTTTTGTGTCTTTTTCAATACATTTTATGTCTTTTGTTTTTTTAAAGAAAACAATTTATCTTCTCTGTGTTTCCACTTTGTGCATAGAATACATAAATATTATAAATGTAAATATTATATAACTTATACGTAAAAAGTGTCGGCTTATAAAAAAAATCGTTAAATATTTTAGTTAAATATAAGTTCGTTCTAGAATGTTATTAAGAATTTTAAATAAAGCGTCATGTATTGTGTATAGCTTTCGGAAGAAATATTTAGACAGTAAATATATTATTATATCGTCGAGTTGTTCTATTTGGATAAATCTAATTTTTTTTCCTTTAAAATAAAATATAGAGAGAGAGAGTTAAAGTTAAATTAGTAATTACCGTTGATGAAAAATATATTATATAAAAAATATTAATCATAATTTAATATGTTACTATATTATGAACGTTCGTCGTTGCGCAATGATTTATTATCACTTATATATATCTGTATGGAAAATAAAATACTATTAATATTATAAAGTGTCATCATACAGCGTTTTTATGATGAATTTAAAAATGGATTACTATACTATAATATTAAAATATATGAAGATTACATACGGTAACACTGGAAATACTATGTAAAGTTTAAAAATAAATAACACGAATTTTAGGCGGAAAATATTGGAATTTTTGGAAACATTTTTATTTATCCATATAAACCAGTATACAAAAAAATGCTACGAAATCTGCGTAATTTTCTGGCAATTAACAATATTACGGTTACTATTGTGTAAATCGGTAAGAATGCCATGACTAGGAACACTACTGGCAAGGGAATCTGAACAAATAATTTTCCCACTGCCGAGACAAATGTCGCCCTTGTAAAAAACGGCTTGTTGGCCGGGAGTAATAGCTCTTGTGGCAAATGACAAACATACCGTTATATTGTTGTCGTTAAGGTTAAAAATGGAACATGGTATTGTCCACTCGGTATGTTGGAATTTGAACATGCAATGAAAAGGCTTATCGGGATGTAAGGTAGGTTGATACGATATCCAATTTGGAGCTGACACGATAACGGTCTTGCTATACAATGCGGGATGATCATGGCCAGGGGCTGCGAGAATTACTTGAGATTTTGGGTCACGATGACAGACATAGTATGTTTGTGGAGTGCCCCCAATACGACATCTTTGTCCGAGGGTGAATTGATGAACGCCATTGTGCTTTCCAAGGATTTTCCTGGTGTCCACGTCGATAAAGACGCCAGGTGAATCTTCAATGTATTTTGAGATAAAGTGGGAAAAACGACGGTCTCCAATGAAACAGATTCCAACGCTGTCCCTCTTTTTGGAAATTTTATCCATTCCCATTTCTTGGGCAAGTTTTCGAACAGAATATTTATACATTGACCCCAGAGGAAACATTGTTCTTTGAAGAGGCTCTTGTCTAATGTCACTAAGGAACAAGGTTTGATCTTTAGTCGCGTCCACGGCACGACATAAATGTGCTATTCCGCCAGGCTCCCTCTTTTCCAAAAAGTTTCCAAAGGAAACTACTCGACTTATTCTTGTTAACGCGGCCATTTAAAACTACTTCTCCCAATTAACTTTAAGTAAACTTGGTTGTTTTGATGAGACCAAGTCGGCATTTTTCAAGCCATTTGGTTAGAAGGAGAAACCTCTCACGTGTTGTCGGTCTCCTCAATCTGCCGCATTCTCTTCACAACATCACATCTGATCACCGACCTTGAGATTTGACTTTGGAGATTTTCCTAACTAATATTAACCTTTAAGTTAGTTAAGATCCGTTTAATTTCAGGTGGAAGTGTCTCGGCTGTTAAAATGGTGAAAAGCGTTTTATTCATTTGCTTGGGTAAGATTAAAAATGGAGCAATTTTTTCAAATAGATTTTTAGGGCTATTGCACAAGTTAAATGTGAATTTAAATTTTAATTGGTCATTTTTAGGCAACATTTGTCGGTCACCGATGGCCCATGCAGTGTTTGAGCATTTGGTGAAGGAGAAAAACGCCCAGGAGGAATGGGACGTGGATTCTGCAGCGATTGGGTCCTGGCATGTTGGAAATCAACCGGATCATAGGGCACTTAAGGTTATGAAGGAGAAAGGAATAACATTTTCTCATCCAGTGAGACAGGTAAAATGTTGAAAATTAATTTAAATGTAATTTATGCAAGTATTAATTAAATTAAATATTTAAATTATCAATATTTGTGTGACAGGTTCAATCCAAGGACTTTACACATTACGACTACATTTTTGGCATGGATAATGAAAACATTAGATCGTTAAAGTCCATGGCACCCAAGAATTCAAAGGCCAAGATTGAACTGCTGGGAAGTTATGATCCAGAAAACATTCTGATTATTAGGGATCCTTATTATGTGAGTCATCTTTAATTAACAAAGTTGGATAATGCAATTATATCGCAAGAATTACTCTTAATCATTCATTTTATTTATTTTCATTATCAGGACGATGACGACCAAGGATTTTATGATTGCTATATCCAGTGTCTGAGGTCCTGCAAGGCATTCCTGGAACAGAACAGTTAAGAAGGAACCCCGGTTTGAAATACAACCAACTCCACACTATATTTTTTGTGGCGGATCTTTCTTGTTGTTATAAAAATTAATACAGTTATTTGAATAGCTTTGATTCCGACAGGAAAAAGACTTCATTTTCTCGTCCGGAAGTAAAATAGCCATTCCATTAAAAAATGATCTATTCATACATATATAAAACATGATTTTGTACTTTTATTTTTACGATTAGCCCTTCAGATAAGCTTCAGATGGTAAAAAATATACTTCAACTTTCTATACAAGTGTGTATAAACCCATTATAACAATGTTGATTCTGAAAATAAATTCCCAAAATCAAAAAAATATGTTATATTTTATTAAGCAATTATTAGCTGCATCAAACAATGAAATCAAGTGTAGATCATATACAAAAAGAAGTATTGTTGCTTCTATGTAGGGTACCGGGTACTTCATTCTAACAATAGGACATGTGAGAAAACAGGCATTCAAAACATTGTTACAGCTGGGGACATTGGCTAACAATAGATCATATTTAAAAACTATGTCATAAATTTAAATTGTGCAGTTAAAGTGGATTCATTAAAATCAGTGCACATTCGTGTCTATGCATCTATGCATTATCGATCCTATCGATATTGATAGTGGTTATCATCACACCTCTGCAATTTACTCAAATCAGTGCTGCCACATTAAAATATCCAATGTAAATGTTAGAAAAACGGGTACAAAAAACATTTCATGGTCACACAGCCCAAGTTCAAGAAAACCATACAAAAACTATAAAGACGCATACAAAGAAAATATAGATATTTTTAACTCTAGAAGATATAAAGGCATGTTTAAAATGTAGCAAATGGGAAGAAAAATATAATATGAGGCAGAATTGATATTAAAACAAAATAAAAGCTTTGTATGGTGTTGACTGGGTATGATGGGCTGTTGATAAACAGGTTACGTCAACCAATACGGTTTTCAACCGAGCACACAAATTGCATTCCAACAACGCAACCCAGTTTAGTAAACACTTGAGCATATATAGTTTAGCATGTAAGTGTATATGATATTCATGTAAAAGTAATTTTTTATTCGGTTTCTTCATATTATTATTTTTTCTGATATAAAAATCTCTTATAGATGCTTCCACTTGAATATGTTCCTTCCCCACTTTGATTACATGTCTGCCCTTCTTTCTGTATGATTTCCACATAAAAAATTATAAAAGAGTCAACTTGGAAGTACAATCCGCGCACATTGACTACACACCACTGTGCTATCAAAAAAGGCGATAATGAACAAAGCTACGGTGCCAATTGTGTTGTCATGCATCAAGTAGTGGTAACAGTAATAACATTCTCTACTCCTCATATTATATATTTTTGACTAAAAAACACTTTTGACGACTTTATAAAAGAGGCACACGGGAGAGTACTGACATAATATCAGTAAAATTTTAAGTGGTGTCATTAAACGAGAGCAGTTTAAGTTTATTTGCTGAGGAAATATAGTTTTGTTGAAAGTTTCCAAAAATGTTGGGGGTAACCAGGAATCAGGGAATTGATCATGTTCATCCGAAAAATCGGCCGCTGACAAGAGTAAGCTCGTGTGGTAAAGGATAAGTTTATAGAAATCGGGGATGTCATGTTCCAATTTTTGACATTTTGTTTGTAATGATTTTAAATAGGTTGAGCTTCACGTTCATTTGGATGGTGCGCTTCGTCATGAGACTATATGGGATCTGTCCATGTAAGTATAGTATGACAAGTGTAATGTGATCATATTTGTTTAGTAGAGATAAATGTCAATTAACTTTTGTTTTTAAAGGGAAAAGAAACTGAAGCTACCTGGGAAAGGGACATTTAAGGAATTGCAAAACTACCTGATTTGTAAAACGCCGGAAGACTTGGGTAGATTCTTAAGTCGGTTTGATGTCATTTTGGCTAGTGTCAAGTAAGTGGCTAAACAAAATACATACAAAATGAACAATAATCCATCCATTTATGCTTTCTTCATTTTATGTTCCAGGGGTGATCTGAAAGGAATTGAACGCATAGCCTACGAGTTTGTGGAGGATTGTGCCAACTCGGGTATTATTTACTCGGAAGCCCGATTTTGTCCTCATTTGGTGATTCCGGATGATGTTGTTGAAAGGCAAAAGAAGCAGGTAGGTTTAAAGGATAAAATATTGTAATGGGGAAATTGACACAAGCTAATGCTATTTTTAAATGTTTGATTTTCATGTAAAGGGAAATAGTGAAGAAACGAAAAAGTGGGCGTGGAACGTTACAGATGCGATGATTAAAGGTTTGCTTCGTGGCGAGCAAGATTTTCGCAGCAAAGTCAACTTGGTTGCTACCTGTATCCGTGGAATGACCCCACTCTGGTTGGAAGAAACCGTTGAGCTAGCGGCAGACACTAGCTTCCACGGAGGGAAAATTGTTGCCATGGACATTGCTGCACTTCCTTCTACCGCTGACGGTCAGTATTTTTTTCAAATGAATGTCGTAAAAATGGAATCATTAAATTCAAGTATAATATACCGGTTTGCTTTTGTAAAAATTAAAATGAGTAGAAAAGCACATGCTGGAAAAGGAAGCCATTGACATATTTGACCAAGCCAAGAAGCTAGGAATCAGAAGGACTGTTCATGCTGGAGAGTCAGGACCTGCCGAACAGGTTGCATATGCCCTTGACACCTTACACGCTGAACGTATTGGTCACGGTTACAGACTTTGTCAGAGTCCGGAAATTTACAAACGTGTGAAAAATGAGCAAATTCATTTGGAGTGCTGTCCGTGGTCGTCATTGCTTACGGGTTCTATCTCGCCTTTTGACATACCCCACCCAATTATCAAGTACGTTCATGTTGTTATACTTAATGTCACTGATATACATGGAGAGATGGTGAAAATGAATTATTATTGATTGTCAAGGTTCTTTGAGGATGATTTTAACGTGTCAATCAACACTGATGATCCCACCGTTACGGGAACTCATTTGGATGACGAGTACCGACTTTTAAGAAAATGGGGACTTTGTGATGCTCATTTTATCAAAGGAGTAAGAATTATCTGTATTCCAAGTTGGAATTTCCAACATTATTATTTTTTGGAATATTCGCTTCGTTTACTAAATTGATATTTGTTTTTATTGTATTCAGAGTTTCAACGCAGCTCGCTCTAGTTTTCTCCCGGAAAACGAGAAATCCGATTTAATTCAGAAGATGGGGAAAAACTACGGTTTTATCGCGTAATTGCAAAGAAGATTGAAAACTTTTAAAAGATTAAACTGATCAGTGGCCAATATACTTGAACGCTTTTGCTTACCGTATTTTACGAAATGATGTAACAATAAAGTATTTTAACGTGTATTCATATTTTAACAAGCAATCAAAGTAACTGCGCAATAAAGTTTCAAGCTACTGAGCTATATGGATTTTAAATTTATTTATTTTTATTCCACTTAATTGTAACTACATTTATTTATTTGAAACTACGCACATAAAATTGCATGACTATTATTTTGAGGACGATGCGACGTAAGATTGAAATTGAACGAGAACCACGAGATATGTAACAATCACACCACTTATCTGAAATATTATAGCATACACGGGGAATTTGAAACATATCACAGATTACACCACATTTGTTATTTAAAAAACTTCTTACCGTAGTTAAAGTTGACCGGGATACTGTGAAATAACCCAAAGCAGACAACTCAAAAGGATGACACCGGATATATGCGGTCATTTCACTTAAAAAGCTCCCCAGTCCCCGGCATCGTTCACATTGTGACGTTGCAATTCCACTGTCCTGGAATACTGGGCTGTCCTTGACATCAGTGAATTTGTCATCATTTTGACACTGCTCAGCCGGCAAACTAAGTAGTTTTAGCTTCAACTTGAGAATGTGGTCCAGCAAAATTGGAGTCTGTGTAAAATATTTAACTTATCGTTAGATTACCTTGCAATATTGCGTTATGTTTAATATCTTACCATATCTCTGAGTTCCTGCGCGGCGTTACAAACACAGAAAAACTTGGTAATGATCACAATTCCTCTCATGACACCGCTAGCCCCATATCCGGAAAATAGGCCAAAATTCATGGAATTGTCTAGTGTGATGTATGTGTTAAAGCAGAAGGTTGTTGTCAGTTTGCAAAAGAGTACCAGTGTTACAAATCCAGTGAATTTTGACACCTGTTCCCAAATCCCCATCAGGTCAAAGTACATGCTGATCACGTAATTAATTTGGGAGTAGATAACATCCGCAGGGTTTCCATTAAAACCGTTGTAAAGCTCACTTAACTGCTTGCTTATTCGGAACGTTCCTTTGGGCTCCTTATTGGTATATGGAATGGGAGATCCAATTATTCCAGATATGTGCTTATCAATCGTGGAAATTCCATTTCCCACCCGGGATACCTTTCTGCTGCCCATGTCTTCCTTTTTCATTAAGATTGACCGCGTTCTAACAAAGAGCATATTGGCCCTTGCATGCGTTTTAAATTTGTTACTAGCTCGGAACTTGTTTCCGCCTCCAATTTCATCCAGGAAGAAGCCAGTATTCTGACCCAGGATGTTTGGATCATTGTCATCCTTGCCACCAGAAATGGACGCGATAACGTTAACAAACGTCTTCATAATGACGACAAGTACAAAAGCAGCAATTTCCAGTACCAACTCTCTGGAAAGCAGAACTTTTGACTGTTCCAGTAACGCTTGGGAAATGAGACAGGGAGTTTCAAGCAAATCTATTCCAGTGTTGGCTATAGAAGTGTAGAATATACCGATAAGCTCAACCTCTCGTTGAAATTGGGAAATGGCGATAATGAAGAGATACGCCTTTTCACCCGTGGACCATCCCTGACTTGCTTCATACCAGAGGTGGCACATGATACGGTTTTTCATTTTGTTAGGATCGCTTCCTTCTTGTTGCTGTCCGCCTTGAACGTGAAACACTTTTGTGAAAAGGTCAATCAAAGAAGGAAAACTGAACCAGATAAATATTCGAATTAAAATGTTTGTTCCAAATATTAAAAATCGCAATGCTGTGCTGACAATGTCTTCCAAGTCTTCCGTGGGATGCGGGTCAGAAGAGTTGGTGGCAGTTGATGCATTTTTCAGTGATTTAATTATTGTCCCGTTTAGTTGGCGTCGATCTGTGGAATTGAGAACTTCTACTATCTCAAAGGTAACCCCCTTCTCCCCTTCAATCTCAATCAGGGTTTCATTGTTGGCGAGAGGACGCAAGCAAAATCCAATGGGGCGAGCTGGAACAGTTTTTAATCTTGTCAGGGCTTCTTTAATATTATCGTCTCGGATAAATTGCTGGTAGCCAATAAATTCAGTGATTGTTGCCATGATCACGAGGATAAGTGTGGCGAGGCTGAGAAGGGACATGGGAGTTAGGAACCAATTCTTTCGGGAATTTATGTTGCCAGGAAGAAGAAAGCAGGAGGTGGTTAGAAATTTTAAAACCGTTTCTTTTTTCATTGTTATGTTTTTAGGTAGATTTATGTTAACAGCGTGATAAGGTCAGGTTATTGTGAAGCCTAACAAATTATGTATTTCTTATGCTGATAGCTTCAAGATAATTGTAGGTTCTGTAAATATTTTTATCTTAGAAAAAAGCTTTTAATGTTCTTCAAGTGGATTTGCATAATTTATGAGAAAATAATCTACTTCCATTACCTTGGTCATTCAATTCGGATAAAAAACCATGTAGAATATTTATTGCGCTATTTTTGGCTTACCATTTACACTTAAATATTTTGTAAGAAATAGTTTAATTTTTTATGTCATTTAGTTTTCGTCGAAGGTATTTTTATGGCTTCCTCAAAATCCATGCTGAAATGCTTCACTGTCAACTCAATATCTTGAGGGTTGATCATTGGAAAATATTTTAGTAAGCTTGGCTTAATATTCTCATAACTGCCATATTCCTCCACGCGTCTTGTCTCCTTTGTAATGAATATTAGGTCGGTTCCACGAGCGCAAACCATTTCGAAGTCGTCCTCGCTAATATTCAGGTAACGGGTACAGTATACCAGGTAATGGAAAAAGGATGAACGAGGATGTGTATAGACGTAGTTAATGGATGGGTGGAATTCATCAAAATGTCGGGGAGTTAGATCAATCACGTAATCTTGTGGGCTTTCAAAATCGGGAGTTTTCTATGCAGAAAAAAAGAAACGGGAAGGTTGTAAAATGATAGCCACCTTAAAATATTTTAAATGACAAAAATACATTTACTTTTCCCATAATTGCATCCCCACACTCGTTAACCCGTCGGATAGTGTTATCGTCCACTCGTTCGTATCTGTACTGGAGTCCAGCGGCAGTTCCATAAAACGGTAATTTATCAAGGTCAATAGGCTCATGAATAGGTACGCCACAGCCAACATCAACCACGTATGTTTTGTCAGGTCGGGGATCAGTAGGTTTCAGGTCTGGGTCCTTGGCCGCATATCCAGGGATTTTTACTTTGACTAGATAATGACTGAGGGGAAGACCCGTCCTTCGGAAACAACCTCCTATTAGCTCCGTTTGGAACCCAAATGACTCCAACTGCAGTTTCATGTGATTGTTGAGATAATTGCAGCATCCTCCGTCTCCCCGGGTGAGGGAAGCAAGTATTTCCCCGTAGGTTGGTGCAACACGATCATTTGGTATTAGTGCCCCGTACGAGTTAATATTCTAGGGAGTCGATAAGAAGTATTAACTATATTTTTCTCTTTCTACAGTTAAATTATAGCTTAATAATTGTTTTGTACGTACATTAAATGGAAGGTTGAGCAAGGAAGCCTTGACAAGTTGCTTGACCAAAGAAAGCCGGTCATTGATAAACAATTCCTTCACGTTAGCGAGGTTCAGGTACTTTTTCAAAATCATGCTGGTTCTCTCTATTGCTTATTTCAAATTATTAGCGAATTATGTTCACTGATCTATAGTAAGCTCTTTGTTTATAAAGACTACGGTGCTACTAATTAATCACATCATTTGACTTTTCTATCGCTGTATGCAAGTAGAGATTTATATCGTCTGATTCATGATTCGCATGACACACACGAGATTTACTGGACATGCTACAAAACATGTGCAACATCTCAAGTGAAACTACATTAAAAAGGTGGTTGTGGAATTATCTCTTGTCCATAACCAAAATAAACCACGCAAATGGCAGAATTTAGTAGCCTGCGGTACTTTACGAGGTAGTGGGAATTTTTTGAGATCAAACCGTCTGTACCCGTCGATTAAACAATCAAATTATAACTTCAAATGGTAGTCGTTTAACGGTAACATCAGATGGTAAGCGACCAAACGAAACTATCAATTTCAATAATGGTGGCGGATCCTGTCATTTCTGGACCTGTCCTATTATTCTAGCATGAAATCTCACATCGCCCCAATTTTTTTGAAATCGCTGTAGCCGTCAAACGGTAACTGGAAATTTCAAAATAATGGTGGATCCTGTAATTTCTAGACTTGCCCCATCATTCTTGCATGAAGTCTCAAGTTACCCCAGAATTTTTTGAAATCGCTGTAGCCGTCAAACGGTAACTGCAAATTTCATAATAAAGGTGGATTC
>JAHZMV010006182.1:0-12131 GCA_027743765.1 Coecobrya sp. COE2
GGTCTCCGTGCTTTGAGTGACTGTCTGAGATCACCTCAGTCTGTCGAGTACAGAATGTATCTGAGCTGGTTTGTATAGAGTCGGCCGAGCTTATATATGCTCGGTCGATAATTAAATATTCATAACATGACATAAAGAAAACTACTACATAAACATGTAATAAAGGAACAAAGGTAAATAACAGACAAAGGTGCACGGTCTCAATGCACCTGAACATTAACATATTGAATAGTAAAGTGCATACATATCATTTACATAATGTATTGCACACGTATTTAACATAATCTACTTGCATACATGTATTTTATATAGCATCTATATCTATGTATGCAGACGTACAGACTGCATACGTGTATTTTATATGAGTACCATCGTTGTATGTGTGCAGACTTACAGACTGCACACATGCTTATGTAAGGACCTTCCTTACATTGGCTTATGCTCTCAAATGATGCAAAATATATATTGCTAATGTATATTGGAAAAGCCATCCCAAGAATTGTTTTTACGAACAAGAAATATATTCTTCTGTTCCCGGGCCTGAGCAATTAACGTTTAGTCATTGGTGAAAATAGTAATGGTAAAGGTTTCACAGATTTTGCTATAGAAATGTCATAAATAATGCAGCCAATTACATGAAATAGAAATTACGAAACACGATTTAACTTGTCATTTATTGATTCTTCAATACTAATTGAAGTAAATTATCTGTATAATTATAAGAGGTTCTCGATTTCTAGCCATATAGCTTTGGTGTCTTTGTCTACAATAATTCCAAATATTTCCTCTGCCAGTGCGTTGTTGCTCGGTTGTACCGAAGTATGCTGATTCGTAAGATTTTTAGCTGGGTCATTGATGGGTTTAACATTTGTCTTACCCTTTTTATATGTATTTTCGCAGGTATACAACACACTATCCACCGGACCTTGCCATAATTCCATCAAAAACAATAAGCAGCTTAGCAGAATCATTGTCGCAGTAATGACAAGAAACGCTGCAAAGCCTTGAAGGCCTATATAACCAGTTTCAGAGGCGACGGTTGGTCGACTACTAACAGGATCAGTATTTATTTTGAAATAATATCGTAGAGTGTGAGTTCGCCAATAATTCCATTTCTCAATCAACCCAGTTTCCACTATCCGAGAATAAGTTTGAAGCAGCCAGTACCGGTTGACAGTATAAATCTCCAAAAAGAAGGGAACTGGTGAGCTTTGATATTTTAGACTAAAACAACGATAGTGTTCACTAGCAAACCCCTTGTTCACTTCTTGTTGAAAATATAATACGACTTCACCACTGTCAACTAAACTAATCGGGAGTGCATACTTTTTTGTAAAAAATCTTGCCAGATTGTGACGTTCAAAACTTTCGTTTCTAAAATCGGAGAAGCTCTCGTTAATAATCGACAATAATTCGTTTTGCCGAAAATCATGATCAAATTGTTCTGATGGAGAGGAAATATCGCCTTGCCTCCAGATAATTTTGTATCCAGAATACAGCAAACTTTTTAAAGATCCAAACGGCTTGGGCGGAACATATACAGTTAGCGTACTCGTTATACCATTTCCATAAAAATTTGTAATAAATATACCAAAAAATACGACAAAAAACAATATTTTTGTTCGGCCAAAATATGTGGGTGCAGAGTTACCAATGAATGGTCCAATCGAGTCGAGAAACGTCTTTGTCATCGAAACTGACCTCAAAGGGAGCATTTTGGATATAACAAGCCAAAGTGCAAGGAACGATGTGAGGACCAAAAGCCATATTTCTAAAGAAAATGATTCAATCCACACTTTAAAGTCAATAATCACAGTCATTTTATCCAGACCCAGGCAATAAACCAAAACCATCGGTTGAGTGCCCGCGTACTGAACACCACTAATTGGTAAATATACATCAAGCAATTTCTCCTGGTGAAGATGTTGGTCGGCATAGTCATTCAATATGTATTGATGATATCGCCCAAGCCCGACTAACCTGCTTTGTTCTAATATAAACTTGCTGAATACGTTAAGTGTCACATTGTGAATATTTGAAAGCACCAAAGTCGACATGATTAAAGAATTACAAAATCTTGCATTAACTGATTTAAATAGTATTCTATTGCAAGCATATGGTTCAAGTGCGTAAAACTTTTTATCAAGATATTCTTTCTCGACGCTAACGAGGGCATCCAAAGTACGAGGATTGTCACTTCGGACTAAATTCTTGTGTAAAATTTTTGGATTTAGCGGCCGTGTAAATATTTTTTCATTCACGTATTTCATTGCAGTCTCTCCGCTACAGTACCCATTACCAATTGTATAATAATTTACTACGATGTAGTAGTTGACCAAGAAAAATTTAACAACCAACTTTACTGCGGGAAGGTTCCTTATTTCTGTTGGGAAATGAAGTGGAAATCTGGATACATCGATGTATGTTGGAACGCTAAAAATGAAGAGTGTGGTAGGATGCATGGCAAAATAGTAGTATTGCATTACATCAACATTATTAAATAGTATAAGTTCGTTCAGGATTAAATGAAATGGTTGCGTATGTTTGAAAGGAAACTGAAATTCCACACGGATTTCGTAATCTATTGAGAACACCATGCAACGAATTGAAGAAGATATATGGGCCATTTCGTTTTTGTGAAAGGCATGGAAAAACACTTCGTACATTGGAGGATTTGATTTCAGCTGAGCAAACAAGGGTAAGAAAACAGAATCTATATAATTATATTGCGCACCAGCGCTTGATGTTAATTGCAAAAATATAAGGATGAAAAGGAACCAGCGAAAATGATTTCTGTCGAACATTTTCTCAAAACTTTTACCGGCAGATGTCAGATCAGATGGATGATATGGCAATTTGTTGTATTGTAACTCAATTCCCGGTGTTTATTTTCTAGTGTCGAATGTCGGGTTTTAAGTAAACTTTTATTTACTTAAATAATGATCCAATTTCATATAGCTTATTCGTGTTAAGAAAAGTGGTCACTTCAAATAGATGTTGCGATAAGCAGTATAGTCTGCGTACTGGACTCAAGCCTCCTAAAAGACACGTCATTTTGGATATATACAAACACCATTGTAAATGAACCGGATATGTGCTTCAACCCTTTTTATGGAAGACTTAACATGAATATATACGCACTTAACATGAAAGGATAGTAAATTCTTATTTTCGTGTGCATGTAGCCTAGTATGTATTGAAAGTATTTGGATATCTAAAAGAATCAGATATCTTTGTCATAGCATAACTTCTTATAAAATACAGAACGTGTAACTAGCTCTTCAATTTTATGTGTACTCACCATCATGTATACATACATACGAGTACTTAGTTATTCCTTGGGAGTGAATCGTAGAGAAAACCAATTTATTTAATAATGCATATACTCATTGTAGGGATATGTGGTATGAAGACGTGGATGGCTTATTTATTATTTATTATCGATCGATTTATGTATTTCCATTTTTCCAACGTCGGTTTGTTCGCTATGCGTATTTCCGGAAATTAAATATACTCTTTGAAAAATGTCGTAGATCCGTTGTTCACGTTATTCTATGTAAATTGCCGATCTTTTCCAGATCCATACATTGGCTCCTAACTGCGACGAGTCTGAGCAGAATAATTACCAATTCCAGATATGAAATTGATTACGGTTAGCACGTGTAGAGAAAATTCTTGCCAGCCCTGAACTGAGAGTATATTAAGGGCAGTATTAGTATCGTACAACACTATCATATATCATAAATCGGGATAAATATGTTTTGCAAGCTACCTTGTATTTAATTTTCTCTTAATAATTTCCAGGATATGTACGTTGTATAGTGGTTAAATGTCTAACAAAAGTGATTGGTGAATGCTGATGATATGCCGGATAATATGTTAAAATTTGAATTGATAATTTGATAATATCTTTTGAACAAATGATCCCTTCATCCTGGACAGCTTTAGCTACATTCTGGTAGTGGATAAATAAATTAGTTTTTAAATTATTAAGCTAAAATCGATATTTCTGGGACTACTTATCAAAAAATAGCAAAAAAGGTGAAAGCACGTTGAATATCAAAGAGAAAACATATACGACTCTCTTAAAGGTAGCAATGAACTCCATTGTCTTGCTACCCTGTAATATGGTAAATTTAAATAATTGTGGAAGGATTATGCCCTCAATTCTTTCACTGCTACAACAAAAGAGTTCCTGGTTATTTACCGCCAAAGTTCCCAAACCCCATAGGCACTAGAGTTGTTCCAGCAAAAATTTACAATTCTAATAAGCACATTAGATAAGATTAATTACTTTGCTGATACTCGTTTATGACATCGATAACGTAACGCACTATAAAATATTACATTATTGTACCATCTTTGGCCTGCCGGTTCATTCTGTCTAAATAGATCAAACCTAGTAATATTCCGACTTATTAGCATTTGTATTTATGTAGCAGTATAAAGAACAGACAATATCTTGCAGCAACGCAGTCTACCACCTTAATAATGATAGCCCCATTTCGCTTCGAATTATAAGAACGTAAAAACGGCCCTGGCAGACACAGACTGCTCACTGAACCCCTTGTTACAACAAAAAGTGAGCGGTTGAAAAGGCAAACACTCGTGAGATGTAAAACATAGTTTTCAATTTCATGAGTTTATTTTGGCACAGACATACAAATACGCTGTAGATAAAATGGTCTATCGTAGATTTTTTGAAATTGCAAATCAGATTCTGGAGGAAATTTTCTTTTGTAAAATTCAAACCTAGGTGAAGATTTAAAACTAAAACCCATTAGTAATCAATAAATATCTAGAAAATCATAACAAACTTCTTGTATTAAAAATAGACAAAAATAATAATTTATACAATTTTGGTTTTTGATACGGTTGATACAAAGAGATAGTGCAATGACTCATATATGTAGACATCAGTCATAGTACAAGAATCAATTTTAGTGTCAGTTGCTTAATGGGTCATCAATAATATGATTGAGCGTAAATTAAATTGTCAGGGGTTCACGACCACTTGTTCAAAGGTTGAGTGGCAAGCATTTTCCAACGTTAAAGTTACAACAGATCCAATTCCATTAAGTATTAAATACTCAAATAGATTTATTATGATGGAAATAATTCTAGAATCTAGTTTAAAATTGATAATTAACTAAAACAGATGTACACAAATGTTTTGTAATATACATTTATTGCCAATAGAGTGTTTTACTTGGTTCCAAAATCAGTTCTCATATTATGTAACGTTTTTTATCCATAGATAATAACATGTTTTATTCACTGCAAACATAGATGATGTGGTTCCACGTCTCCAAAATTACTCGGACTAGGTGAGTATGATTTCTTCATCTATGTTTGAACGTAGATATTTTCCTGAAGATTAGATTATAATTTGTAAAACAAAATTGAAAAAATTATTTATTTACGACGACGACGAAGAGGACATTTATTATTCTGCATGGAGATTTAACAACTGCCCATTTTTATCAATCCTATATAACCAATTAAACCTAAACTAATTTTGATAGCAGCCGAAGTTTTATCCATTTATATTAAGTCATGTGACATATTTTTCTTTTAATTTTCTGGACGAACCAAAATGTTTTTGAAGGGTTATGGTGCAAGCAAAAATAACCATTGAATTTTGTTTGACTTTAAAATTAAATTGAATTATACGTGTAATTGATGAGATAGTACTCCAACACGTCAATATTCCATCATGAAAGTGTGTGGCTTAAAAGTACAGTGGTTATTAGAAAAGTAAGGTGGTTCCATTTTGCTCAGTATTAAACATAATTCCATAATAAATACGTTGAGTTTAATTTAGTTTATTCCGAATAACGATTTGATCGAATCTATATCTGTACTACATTCATTAATTTTCTCTCTCATAATTTTGACTCTCAACCTGCCAACATTTTACAAGTTTTACAAGTTACAACATACATACAAGCATACATTTTACTATTCTAAAATTGAGCAGGAATGGTCCAATACATATGACTTGAAGCTCGTCTGGTATTGGAAGCCAATGATTTGCTTTAGTATGTAAGTATTTAATCCTATTTCACACAAAGTGTAGACAATCTTTTACTGTTTCTAGTTTGCACTAGCTTTATCCAGATTTTATCTGCATGTTTAACAAGCCAATGTCTAATCCTGCCATGCCGTCGCCGTCGAAATTTAAAAAAAGATCCTTTCTTAGCATACCTACCACATTGCTGCATAATGTCTCTTGAATCTCACTTAAAAGGGGATATATAAAAAACAAAAACAAAAGTCGAAGGCACTTTTAGAGTTGGTTTATTTTTTTTAAATTTTGCTGGCTCTCCCATTCAATATCTATTATTAGAAAGGGTATAGAAGGACTTTGTACCCCGCCGGTGGTACCTTAACTGCTTTAATATACAAGGCAGTAGTATAGGCAAACAGCAGCTAAGGGTCAACTAGCAATTCGAAGCAAAAAAGAAACTCCAAGACTTCCACTGACTGTATTTAGGACAAAAACGTCCATGTGGGATTAAAATGCTTTCTGTAAAATTCTGTTTTTCTTCTTTACTTATTTTTGTATAAAAAGCCCACGGTCCAGTGGAGTAGGTACCATTTGTCATTCCATACTCGACTTGTCAACTTGCCAACACTTACTAGCCAACTCGTAGCAAACTTGATATAAAAGACAGTTGTGATCAGTACAACGATGAAATCCTTCATAATTTTTACTATCGTCGTTAGTGTGGCCTGTGCCAACACAGTTGGTCGTGCTGGTTGGGGTAAGCTGGCAAAAAAGAAACTTATTTGAAATGATTTCAGCATCTCGCAAACAGGTGCATAATTTGCGGATATTCTGTTAATTAATTTAAAATTTTTTTAAAAATTCATTCCAGCACCACACACACCTACTGTTGACCTCGAACTTGTTGCTGGTGTTTCCGGTACTCATTCTGCTCAAGCTGCAGCTGGACAGGAACTTCTTGAACAAGCTATTGGAACTGGAGAATTGCCCGGCCAGATTACCTCTGCAAACGGAGTCGACGCTTTCATATTGCAGGAGGAAGATATTAATCAACTAACAATTGTCAACAAGCCGTCTGGAGCTAGTACCACAATCAACCTTGCGGACACAGAAAACGAAGCGGAGGCTGGAGATGCACTGGACGCTGTCATAAGTGCTGGCGTTAGCGCTTCTCTGATTAACAGCGCTCAATCGGAGGCAAGCGGCCAGGGAGCTTTTGGGATAGAAGGGAGTACACTCAATCTCTCAGAGACTAGGA
This sequence comes from Coecobrya sp. COE2, assembly GCA_027743765.1. Lineage (NCBI taxonomy): Eukaryota > Metazoa > Arthropoda > Collembola > Entomobryomorpha > Entomobryidae > Coecobrya > Coecobrya sp. COE2. The sequence goes on from JAHZMV010006182.1 coordinate 7,269, forward strand.
AACATTTCAAACGAATCTCTATGTCGCCAAAAGGTATGGAATGAAATTTGATTAAATTCAATTCTTTCAATTTCATATTACTATCTTTCATCAAAACTAGTGTGTATGTATATCCTGCAATATAAAAGCATTTCAATATATATTTTTATTTTATTGGTTTTTAGTTGCAATTTATTTCTGATAATATTATCAGCCAAATTACGTGACAAACCAATATAATAGAAATCTGCAACCGTTTCAGCCAACATACCCATTCAGACTTGCAAAGATGACAATTAGCAATACATGTACATGTACCTGGTGGATTAGTTTGTTCGTCAATTCTTGATAACGTGTACGATCGGCATCTAATTGTAAGAACAACATGAGTCGAAATATACAAGCGTGTAAGAAATCAACAATTACTTTTCAATATAGGATTATAGATTAAGCATTTTAAATTTTTAAAACTAAAAGAATGAGTTCGACAACTTTTGATGTTGACAGAAATATAGTTATGCAATCGATGTTAAAGTTTCACCATTTATTTATGCACTACTCAATATGTAAACATGGAAAAATGATCAAATATGGAAATGAATGAAACAATTCCTTAAAGACATTCTCCGCAATAACTTGGGGTCATTTTAGCAAACGTTACCAGTATGGTTTACTATGGCGTTAAATAAGCAACTTGCACTGTAATTGATGTCATATCTCCTACGGATTCTTATTATCGAAGCCTTTCGAGAGAATTTGCAAATTTTTTCATAACTTTTGTCCATACTAAGATTTTATCAAGCGGTTTTATTGGCATTCGATACTGAATTGAAAACGTTAGTTGGTTTGTTTTTTCGTATTTCAAAATAACGTTAGCGGGAAATATTTCAAATAATTTCATAAGTCAAAAAATCGTAATATTAGGTCTAGAAATGAGATGGCTGGGTTTCCCGAGCACTAAATTTTCATTCAGCAGCAGCAACAAACAATTTAAATATCAGAAAAGTTAATTTTCTTCTTTCCGACAAAAATTCATCTCAGTTGTTTCAGGAAGCTGACACTTTGCCAGTGCTACTCCTTCATAAACTACTGTATGAGCGTCAACAAAAGCGTATGCTTGAAAAAAAAACCCTCTAATTCCTCCAAATACAACAAGAGCATGCATTTGAATAGCAAAATGAGATTGCAGATTCTTCAACCCTGATTTTTCACATTCTAAAAATGGGAAATAACACAAATGGAAAGGTATGAAAGTCTGATTACGCGTGACAACATTAAATTAGAAAATAACCAACGGATACCATATACATAAATCTGCACTTTAAAATAAAAACTGCCAGCACACTATTTTATGGGATGGCGGCGAATTCTGTACTGACTGGTTAAATTTCTCGTGTATATAACTGAAGATAAATTACTCCATTGATCATGATCGTAGAATTGGTAATCTATAGCTCTATACTTAATTTTGGATTTATGAAAATACAAATAGAAGCCTGCTAATCAAAATGAACTTAAATAGCATCTTTGAAAATAATCTTTCCATGAATTTTACTGAATTACATTTATGGGAATAAATTCTAGTCAGGTATAACTTATTGGAAAATTAATAGCAATGATGAACAGTACAGGAATATCTTACCAAGTATATTTAACGAGGTTCAGTTGAATCTGGGTATAAATTTGAGAATTCAAATCAGAAAGTGTCAATACTTACAAAATTATATTGATAATTTTGCATGGAAAATATTCTAAAAACGTATTTTGCCTTTTCTTTTATCTCCGAGAAATTCCAGTAGAACAGTTTCATAATTGAAGGATATGAATAATTAATTTGAAGATGATTTAATTTAATTTAACGACATGATTTAATTTCGGAGCTGTACTGGCATTTATTTAATAATTAGATCAGCTGGATGCGTACTGTTCGAAATTTAAACAGCTCTGACTAATGTTGGAAATTATGAAGATTTATGTATTGATGATCCCCGAATATTATTGCCGCAACTATTATATGCCACTTACTACATAAAAGTATTTACCCAGTTTGTACAATTGCAATGAGTATCAATATGAATTTGATCATTGCATTTTTAAACTTATTGATAACTCTAATATTACATCTTTCACATTCCGTTGTTCTTTTAAAAACAATGATCTAACGTGTTCATCCTACCTCCTATTTTCACTTACGCGACGTTTCTTCCTTTCACCGAAAACAAATTTTATTATCCTTTGTCACAGGTAAACTCATTGGGTAAATAGACATACATATATATCTCAGATACACGTATTGAGAGTCTTTAATCGTCTTTTTGAAGAAATGAAGACAGTATAGTTAAATGAGTATTCGTTTGAAAAGTAAAGTGAAATGAAAAGTCTCTGCTCCATTGAAGGTATGGGAAAAAGTAAGCATATTTTTTTCAGTATGACTGTTGGGAGCTGGAAATCCTTCCTACGTACATATATATGATGTACAAATTCCCCATTTTTATATACATAGTTGTAGTTATATGACTCTTGAATAATTATTTCAACAATGTAAAATTATATACGTCACAAAAAGCCAAAACATCTGTTTTCTTTAATTTGTGAAATTTTATGATGAACTCCTACGTCCTTCGTGCACTCAATGACTTTAAGCCGTTATATTTTAACAATAGGTGAGGAAATCATCAACTAATAATTGGCGTGTTTACAATTAAAGTTATTTTCGAACTGCTGCTGATATTGAAATACATAGCCTAAAACTTTTATAACTGCATCATTGAATTTGTGAAACACACATTTTTAGCAAAGCAATGAGCCAAATTCAAATAAACCTTAACAATCTATACGATAATCTAAAAAAGAATCAGCACACAATTAAAATCAATGATTACTGGAAAGTTACTAGAGTAAAATATGACAAAGTTACTAGAATTTATATGAAGTATTGAGTGTTTCGAAGATATTGAATAATTGTTAAATAAAAAACATCTCAGGTAATTACTTAACATTAAGTATATATAAAAATAAAAATATCAAACACCAACCCAAAGGATCTGCTGTACTAAAGTAAAGTCTGTACCCTCAGGTTTACTCCAATCGGCGTCCACGACAGGAATAATTCGATTGGCACAAGGAAAATAGACTAGATTTATTGTATCAGCAATATTAACAATTTGAAGATGTCTAAAGATTTTGAATTGCTTTTATAGATCTGCACCGTTGCAACCAGTTTGAAGCATTTTTCTAATGTAACGTTCATAGCTTAATTTCTGACATTCCGGTTTGACTAGTGTTTCAGCTGACCATTCGGAACGGAACATCATAACCCAGAGAAACGTAAATGAAGCAAAGAAAATAAATGTGCATATACTCACTCCATATAAATTATAATAATATCAACGGTGTCACTTTAGGATTGACTTGTAAATCTAAAGACCATCTATTAGATTAGGTCACGAATTGGTAATTCATAATTAAAACCATTAATTACATCACATCACTTCCAGTTTTTTAATAAATACGGCTTAAAAAGTTACGGGTTCGCAAAGTTTGAAGTTAACGTGGACGTCCATTACTCGCGCTATTATTTTACACATGAGTTTATTAATACATTTAATAACCTTCGCTTTGAATTTATATATAGTAAATAAGCAGATTTTCTACTTACTGAGCACACCATCGGACTTCACTTTTTAAAAATTATTGTAGTGTTTCTTCCTGTTGACCAAAGCAAATAATAACTCGTTCCGCATTCCAATAACTTAAAAAACATCTATAATTGTTTGCGCCATATCATTGTTAGTGTTAAACGATACAATACTATTCCTTCCTTTGCACTTCATCATAATGTCAAGAAGGTACCCTGCTGGCAATAGATCTTTGTGAGACAGAGAATTAATTGTACTTTTAATATCATATAAGTTCTAAATCATAACAATTAAATTACTTTGCTTTGCTCGAATATCGTTACAATATAATACATCCATAGTAAACAAATGCTAAAAACGGCATTTAAATTTTCACTGTGAGATTTTCATTGTTCCAGATCATCAGTCACCAACTTGACAATAAAGAAAAAAAAATTCCATACATACTGCATACATATCTATGTCACAATAAATTGGCACAAGTCACAAAATAATTGTTCGTACAATTTGAGATAAAATGCAAAAGCTAAAAATAACCTAAATTCATTTTATTAAACCATTCATTAATGAGTTGGGGCCCATTTGTTGTATACAAGTCATGACTTAACTTGCAACTCCTGAAACGCATGCAATACTTCTTATAAATAACCAGAACATAAAAGCACACCAACGATTTCGTCGAACCTAATGAATGTCTATATTTACCTTTGTGCGGCACACAATTAGAGAACGGCTTTCTCCCTCAACAATAATAAGATTTAGTAAGCCTTAATTCTCGTCTGTCTGTACCTCATGACGTCATTACTATTAAATACTTGAAATAAGATGCAGTAGGTGGAAACACTAAACTAAATGTAATGTGTACAAACCATCTCATTCATTAATGCATAGTTCAAATCAACACCCTCATTGAACCTCAAGAATTCCAATCACCTGTTGAGCTGCATCAAGCTCCACATATTTACAAGTTCACATGAGCGGCGTCTAGAGTATAATGGATGAACTATTGTTGTTACCATAGTATGTCAGCCACACACTCAAATATTTATTGTTCTGTTGAGATATTATAATGAGTTTTATCACAAGAATGCGTCGTTTGATTACCATCAGTAAAATTAAAAATTGTATTTATTACACATGAAGATACAACTACAATTTAATATTAAATACATATAACAACAGATGCAAACAATTTCCATATGTAATGTTTGTGAACGAAAACCTTACGCATGAATCTGAGATCTTA
>JAHZMV010006183.1:0-14304 GCA_027743765.1 Coecobrya sp. COE2
TCGTGGTTGAAGATGCAACTTCAACCACGATATGCTAAAAAATTAAGTACGCAAAATTAAGTATTCAGCTTCTAGAAAGGACAACAATGCCAGCTTCATTTGTCTGGGTATCCTTAAATACTTCCAATTTAGTATACAACAAGTTGCTACCGTATTCGTTCCCAATTTTGGTAGATATATCAAAACAGAAGTTTCTCTACAAAAGCGAAAGCGTGAACCTAAAACTATTCAAAGCTTTCGTATCGGTGCTGGTTTTGGAAATGGCCTGTAGTGCATATTTGGTTCTGGATGTGGTACAAGGAAATCCACGAGTTCCCATCCACTTTACCATCTTATATATTCTCGGCATTTTTGCTGGATTTATGGTTATGACCTTTATTTACATGTGTTGTTACTGTGGCCCGGAATTTTGCGACTTTTTGAACAATCTAATTTCGTTACAACAGAATAATATCCCAAGTGAAAAAATAGGTAAGACAAGCACACGATTTGATGCCATGGACTTTGTGGCAAATCATCTTACTGTTGGTCTTATAATTTACGTAATTTTGTGCGGTCCTTTTATGATTATTTCAAATATCTGCCCCATACATAACGTATTGCTCGGATTTGCACTTTATTCAGAATATAATGGTCGTTTGATTACAATGCCCATACGCTATGTTATGTTTCAATGGGTGTTCCTTGAAGGATGTAGGCAGTTTATTTTCTATGATATTTCATTGATAATAATTATCAATTCATTCTTAGCAATCCTTAACTTACTGAATGGATTAAAACTTTCATTCAAGACACTCTTTGTCTACATTCAGTTGCAATGTTGTAATGAAATTGGTAGAGAGGTGTTGAAAATTATTTTTAGTTCCTATGTCACAGTTGGATTTTTCATGTTGCTTTCCAGTAATGTAGCCGTATTTCAAGGTATTCGAGCAATGTCAACTAGTATTTATATATTACTTGTGGTTTTTACTTTAATTGACGACTCTATTGCAATTATACTTTCATCAATGGCAGTAAAAACATTGTGCCGGTCCAAAACACTGCTGTTTACATACTCCCGACATAAAGGTGGGGAATACCTGAAAAAGATACTGCATGCGCAAAAACAAATTTCAGTGTCTTTTTATCAGGGAATGATCACCTTGGATGAATCTTTTAAAAAAGAGTATTTTTTCAAATTATTTGAATGTACTACAGATTGTATCTTGCTATTGGAAGATGTTTAGTCTGGCAGAGCGTATCTGCTGGCAGTTGTGTGGTTAACCAAAGGAGTTTATAAATATATATATATCTGTTGTTAGAATTAGTAGGTGACATATTGGATCATAATATTAATGATGACTTGCTGGGGTTAATTTCAATTGAATGCTTCATTACTTCGTTTTGTATCACTTTGCTACACGTTTAGTGACTACAATACATCTCAAGTTTTATGAGCCAACACAGTGAAGAAATAAATATACCAAACATATACAGAAGAATAAAACGAAAACTTAAGAAACTAGTCAAACAGATGTCTGATGCAAAGAAGTACATATGTAGGATATGGTGATAAATTTAGCATGAGAGATAAGTATGACTTTGGTTTTAATATATTTAGTTAAAAGGTTCAATCAATTTTAATTGTCATATTTCCCAAAAAAAATACCAATTGTAAGTACTTAACTAATTTTTATAATCAGCGGGTCAAACAAAAGCCTATTAAGTAAATTGGTGACTCACGTTCCCAAATAGTATATATTTTAGAGAAATAGGGCAATTAAAATTCACTGATTGTTCCATCTAAATAATTGGGCATCTTGCTTGGATAGAATAAAATGCGCGTACATAAAGTAAGTCAATATTAAAGAAAATTACTATGAAGGCTCACCAATTAGCTGTGCAGAAAACAAATTTGCTTTAAATTTTGCTTTGAAATTGATTAAAGAAATTGACTCACTTTATCTCCATACATTTAATTTAAGGATATTAATCGTCAACTCGCTGTCTTTATATTGACTCGTTAGTTTACGAGTACGACAGCAGCAACGCACATTGTACAGAACTTAGCTCCAAACGTGGTCAGCGATGGCGTCGTCATTTATCTGGGAATCATTCCATGTATCTAATTTAACTTATGAGAAATTACTACTGTATCGATTCCCAATACTAATAGACATAAGAAAAAAGATGTTTTTCTACAAAAGGGAAAATGTTAATATAAAAGTATTTCAAAGATACACAATTGCGCTAATCATAGAAATTGTCTGCAGTGCCTATTTGGTTTTAGATGTTCTACAAGGAAACCCACGGGTTCCTATTCACTTTGCCATATTACATGTTCTCGGCATTTCTGCTTGTGTAATGTCAATGGTTTTCAACTACATGTGCTTTTATTGCGGTCCTGAATTTTGCTACTTTTTGAACGTTGTAATTTCGTTCCAAGATAGCATCCCATTTGGAAAAATACGGAATTCGAAATATCCGTCTGACTGGATGGGCGTTTTTGTAAATCATGTGACTGTGGGCCTTATAATTTGCGGAATAATGTGCGGTCCGACAATAATTATTTCAGGCGTCTGTCCCATCCATAATGTCTTGCTCGGATTGAATTTGTATTCTCAATATTACGGACCTTTGCTTACCATGCCAATTCGCTATGCTGTAATTCAATGGGTGTTTCTTGAAGCAACTAGGCAGTTTATTTTCTATAATATTTCACTGATTATAATTATTAATTCATTCTTAAAAATCCTGAATTTTCTGAATAGATTTAAATTATCGTTCAAGTCCCTCTTTGTTTATATTCAGTTGCAATGTTGCAATGAAATTGGTCGATGGACTTTGAAAATAATTTGTAGTGCATATGTGATAGTCGGATTTTTCATGTTACTTTCGAGTAATGTGGCTGTATTTGAGGGCATTAGAGCAATGTCAGTCAGCATTTTTGTATTGGTTGCTGCTTTTACTTTCATTGAATACTCTATTGGAATTGTGCTTTCATCAATGGTGGTAAAAACTTGTTTCTATTCTCAAATAGTCCTGTTTAGGTTTTCGCGGCATAAAAGTGAGAAATTACTGAGGCAGATGTTATGTGCACAAAGAGAAGTGTCAATTTATTTTTACCATGGAATAGTGAGCTTGGATGAGAGCTTTAAAAGAGATTACTTTGAAAAATTAATTGAGCGTACAGCGGATTGTCTCCTGCTATTAAACGATTTTTAGATTGGCAGAAATCTCCTACAACAATTGTAGATTTACGCCAAGGCTACAAAAATTTTATCATTTCTTCATTAAGCGCTCCCATAAATGTTTATGTGCGATTTCATTATTTAAACCAGTTTCTAATTCACTTAAAATAAATATGTAAAACTTTGTATTTATATGAAAATATAAGAAATCGTTGAAATAAACCTTTGATTAAAAATTCAGTCTCCACTTACAAATACGAAAGAGTTATTAAATAAAATTAATCAAGGAATAATTACTTTGCCTCGTCAAGCTTTAAATTTAATTCCTTTCAAAATTGCATAGTGTGCTTAACTACAAAGCTTATTTCACTGAAGTTCTTATTTATTACTTCGAAATCAATAAACTGAGCATGGCTGTGGATTTGAAGCAATTGAACTTAAAATACCATTTTTGATCTACTCCCTGCACTTTTATATGCAATAAATAACCTCTTCTATTTCAAATTAGTCGGTAACAAACATGCTAATTTGATTTTTTCAGTTACTTAACAAAGCGATAGCTTGCATGCCAAAATAAAACCTTTTAGTTGAAACCGCTCATTTCTGCATCTGACTACTGTGTTGCTGCATCATCTATCTTTAAAATGTATTCTTTCATCTGGCTGAATAATTTAGTGCGTTTGTAATATACCTAATTGAACTGAAGTCATATGATAGTGGGAGTTATCATTTAACCTACATATATACGTGTGGTGTACAGAAAATTGAAGTTTCAGTTCATTTTTTTTAATTGCAAAATAAATTGAAATGCGACCTTGTTTAACAGATTATTTCGTACGAAAAATACAAGATTAGTTGTTAAGAAAAATTTGATTTGCTTTTAGCTTTCAATTAGTTAACTGCTGCCTTTAGACATATAGCTTAAGGACATTAAATTCTAAATCCTCACTACTTGAGACTTTACTCAGCGTGGGATAATAGTAACAAGAGATACATTAGCTTCTACCAGTGACAACAATGACAGCAACGTTTGCCTGGGCATCATTCAATATATCCAATTTAATATTCAACAAGTTGTTACCGTATTCGTTCCCAATTTCGGTGGATATATCAAAACAGTTGTTGCTCTGCAAAAGCGAAAGTGTGAACCTAAAACTATTTAAAGGGTTTGTATCTGTGGTACTTTTGGAAATTACCTGTTGTGTATATTTGGTTCTGGACGTGCTACAAGGAAATTCAAGAGTGCCCATTCACTTTACCATCTTATATATTCTCGGCATTTTTGCTGGCTTTATGGTTATGACTTTTAATTACATGTGTTGTTACTGTGGTCCTGAATTTTGCAACTTTTTAAACTGTCTAATTTTACTTCAAAAGAGTAATATCCCAAATAGAAAATTAGGCAAGCCAAAAATTAGATTTTATCACATAAAGTTCATTGTGAATCAACTTACCGTTGGTCTTATAATTTACGGAATTTTGTGCGGCCCTATTATTATTATTTCAAATGTCTGCCCTATCCATAATATTGTGCTAGGATTCAGATGGTATTCAGAATATAATGGTCGTTTGCTCACCATGCCCATACGCTATGTTATAATCCAATGGGTGTTTCTTGAAGGGACTAGGCAATTTATTTTCTATGATATTTCAATTATTATAATTACTAACTCATTTTTAACAATCCTTAAATTTCTGAACGGATTAAAACTTTCATTCAAGACGCTCTTTGTTTACGTTCAGTTGCAATGTTGTAATGAAATTGGTAGACAGATTTTGAAAATAATTTTTAGCTCCTATGTAACCGTCGGATTTTTTATTTTACTTTCGAGTAATGTAGCGGCGTTTGAAGGTATTCACGTCATGTCAACCAGCATTTATATATTACTTATGGTTTTTATTTTAATTGACAACTCTATTACTATTCTCCTTTCATCAATGGCAGTAAAAACCTGGTGCCGTTCTAGAACCCTGCTGTTTACATTTTCGCAACATACAGGCAGCAAATACCTGAAAAGGTGGTTGCATGCACAAAGACAAATTTCGGTATCATTTTGTCAGGGAATGATCACCTTGGATGAATCTTTTAAAAAAGATTATTTTTTCAAATTATTTGAATGTACTATAGATTGCATCTTGCTATTACAAGATTTTTAGCTTAAAACTTCGTACCTGTTCGTAATATTGATCTTGATTTGATAGGGTTTATTTCAAGAACCGTCTTCATATAAATTTAGCTTGAGAAATACTCATTTTGCAAAATATTTTTCGTCAAAACTAATTTACTTCCAATTAGGAAGCAAATTTTCTTTGATGGATATTTTTCAATTCTTGTTAATAAAAATACAATGATATTCCATAAAAGCTAGTCAAGTATAAAATGTCTACCTAATTAATTTTGCTCGAAATTGATAATTGTATTCCTATAGCGCAAGCCTAATTCACTATATTACTCAGCATTATTATTTCAGTTGTTGCTTGGCTTTCCGTTCCTTTGCTTTGTGACATATCATACTTATTTATAGACGAATTTTCTGATCTCATGAATAACCTGGCTTTGCGTTACGACTCACAATTTGTCAATTAAATACAAGTATCCACTTTTGTTTGCTCGAAATAAAAATTACAGATTTTACTTATCGGATTACTTTGCATTGGTGTTACTGTGATTCTAAGTCCATGCTCTTTTTAGCTCCAATAACACTTATCATATTTATTTTACATTTGCCCAATCCATTCCATACTTTTGAATTTTTCCTTTACAACAGTTATCACCTGCACATAATCTCAATGCCACTGCGATATATAATTATTCATGGACCGTTTTAGAAGGAATGCGTCAACTAGTTTTGTATAACGTGTGTGTAATAGTTCTTGCAAAGTCATTTCTGGAAATTTTGAGTTTCCTTAAAACACAAGGATGTTCCATTGATAAAATTCTTATTTACGAGCAATTGCAATGCTGTATTAAAATTAATGGAAATGCGTTAAGGCTTCTTGCTAATACGTATATTATCGGAGGATTTGCTATTTTTATATTATACAACGTAACTTTATTAACAAGCTATTCATCGTTGTCGGTAAGCATTTATTTTGCAACATTAGGTATCACTCTGCTGATTTCATATTGTGTTGTATTTGTAATTCTACCAGTTGCTATTAAATGTGACACTCTTCCCAGAGAAATATTGTGGAAATATTCAAAAAGTAATGTCATGTTAGGTCGAAATTGGAAACGAAAATTACACGCTCAGAAACCCGTAACGTTTTACTTTATATTTTCGAAGTTAGGGAGAGACATGAAAAAGGACCTTTTTGGTAACCTGGTGGAATTAACTAATAATCAACTTGTTATTAGTTGTAAATGATTTTGAATAAATATGAATAAATTTAAACATTATTTGTTTTGGAATTACAAATTGTTTAATTAATGATTCATCAATATATTAGAATGTATTTATTTATAGATCAGATTAAATAATTGTCTTTGTAAGTGAATGTAAATGACGTCAAACGATACTTATGGCTTTTCATACAATTGAGTTAGCATATTATCTAGTTACTGCTCTACCTACAACGTAAAAACAAACTAAGCACCTATTCTTTTTTGATAGCTTCCTGTCTATCTCCTTTGACTGATGTTTTTAAGATAAATCATCCATACTTTGATCTTATGTGTTGTTTTAACGACATCGATATTGCATAGTACTTTACTTTTATGAATACCAAAACGCACGCACCATATTGTTAGGTAATAGGTACATGTCTACATCCAGTTCTAATGTATCAGGTAAAATAGTACAAAAATGGCCGCAAAAGTTGGGGTAGTCCCAAAATTGCTACTATTACTATATTCCATTGCCATAGGCTTCACGTCAGGTTATATGGTTAATAGTCCCACTAGTTCCAAACACACGGGTAACGATGACCTTGAAAGCGAATTATCAATGCATCCATTAGAGAAAGTCTCATATATTTATAATAGTGTACCCGAAATTAATATAATAGTTGATAAAACTATTTTCAAGCAGCCAAAAATAGAGCATAACTTTTTAAACAGTGGCGCGCCGCACAAACAAGGAAAACAAAAAAATCCGGAAGACCCTAATCGAAGTCAAAATTTAGTTCCTGATTCCCGCATCGAAACAAAGGGTTCATCTGGCGGACCTAACAAAAAATCTGAAAGCATCATAGACGAGAAAGATGGTTCAGTGCACCGGCATAGTGATGACTATGATGACGTTCGTCCTTATCGATCGAAGTATATTAGAGTGCGACGAGCTCCACCAAATAAAGCAAAGAAACCTGCCACTGGTCCTGCAGCCATTCCGACCGACAACGAAAAAGACTCAAAAGGATCCACCGCCATTTCAGAATCGAAAACGGGAGCAGCCGAATCCACCGCCTTGTCTAGAATTGGTGACGCAAAGGCCAGGTCAAAAGGTGGCACAAGTGCTGTTTCCAAGGCTTTGACTTCTGGACACAATTCTAAGGCAGTGGCACATTGTGAGCTAACATTAACAAAGAATTAATAAATTATATCCTGGATGATTTAAATATTTAGACAATTTTAAACAGCGGAAACTGGTAATGGAGGAGATGCGAAAGCACAGTCTATAGCCAAAGGGAATTCGAATAATGGTGAAATCGATGAATCACAGTCTGGAGCTGGAACGCAAAACGGGAAAGCTTATGCCACAGCAACGTCCAAAGGAAGTGTAGGAAATATTTTTGGATTATTAATCTGACTATGCATTTAAATGATTTAAGTACCAGATTTATTAGTACTCTGATTGATCATTATAGTCAACTCGCTCCAGTTCACATGCATCGCATAACACTGTTCAAGAATCAGAAACGGCTCATGAGAGTTCCTCATTCGCAGCTTCTAGCGCCAGGACAAGCTCGGATGGAAGTGGTAAACCGGGAAGTTCAAAAACTATGGCTCACGCTGTTGCTGGTAAGCATATAATTACACACGTTTTTTTTAATATTGCTATTATTTACCTCTTAACAATTTAGAACAAGGACTATTTTAGGTAGTAGAAGTAAATCATCCGGCACAAACAAGAACATTGCCAACTCGGTGGCTCATGCAGAATCACATTCAAGTCCCCATAGTTCAAACGGTGGGGAAAAGGAAGTAGAATCTGTGGACACAGAAAAGACAAATTTGGCCAACGAAGATGGCACCATTGCTGGGAACAGTAAACCAAACACTGGACATGGCCCAACATCACACGCTAACCATGCTACAATACCTAAGCCGAACTCTGCCGCAATTCCAAAGGGCAACCCTGCTCCAATACCAAAGACAGGAGCCGCAACTAAGCCGAAAACTAATAATGCACCGGCTACGCCTAAAATTAATACCCCAACGAATTCCAAGCCTGTGACCACAGAAGATAGAGAAAAACCTGACAATCAATCCAGTACGAAATCCAATGCTAGCATCAAAAAAGTGACATCCAAACCAACTGGTAAAAATATTAGTTCATATTATGATTTGGTAAAATCTAATATAAACACTGACAATTAGACAAATGTCTAGTTTTGTAAATAACTGATATATTCTAGATGTCAAGCATGAAAATCATGCAGCGAAATTTATGGATACGAAAAACGATAAAGTTGTCAGCAGTCATGATCTTAATTCTCATACGCAGCATGAAAATCACGCAGAAAATCGTTTGGATAAAAATAGCAAAACCGCTGGCGGAACCTCGACAGGTGGCCAGCCTGGAACGCGTTCCCATGCTCAGCAGAACAACCATGCAGAGAAGATTTCAGATAAAAACCGAAATAATGGTGGGTCAAACTTAGGCAGATCCTTGTCAAACACAAATACCCAAGCCAACGGTAATTCTAAAAGCAAACAAATTTCCTCGCCATCTCGTACTGTTGGAACCACAAAGGGGACGGCTACATCTGCACAAGCCGGTGGATCCCGGTCTGATATTGATGCCAAAAATGGTGGAAAAGTAAGATTATCATTTCCAACGGTACACCAAAATTATCCTCCGAATTATTACCTTAATTTGTTGCCTTATTAATAGACGAGAGCTCATACTGGCTCCTCTGATGACAGTTGGGCGGGAGGCATGGTGGCAGACTTTTTAAATTCATCAAACTCGTCGACATCTGCATCAAAAGGAACTTCGAAACCTTCAGGTAATTGTTGCAAAATTTGAACAATTATTTTCATCTTTACATGAATTAACTTTCTGAAATTTTCATAACAGGTATTTGGGCTAAATCCAAAAATCAAACAAATCAAACAAAAGGAAAGGGCGCATCTGCATCCACGGGAGAAACATCAGCATCGACTGGACTTTCGAAAGATGGAAATTCTCATGCAACCGCTAGTACCGGGAACGGTGGTGAGTTAGAAAATGCTTCGTTGTCTAAAATATGTCTAGTCCCTATCATCCGTATTAATTTGACACGCGCAGTAATAATATAGTTGATCGTCGCGTATTGAAATTCTTTACCAAACAAGTTTACGATTTTCAGATAAATCCAAGAACAAGGAATCTTTGGAGGTGGAAGACGTGGATAGCATTGAATTCGATTAATGTGTAATTAAAAACGACTATATAATGTTCAGTTGTTATTTACCGCAGTTATTTATTACGGATTATTGGACATCGTTTTAAAACAATTAATTATGCATATAATATTAAATTATATGTGACAAAAACGTTTTTGTTTATTACAAATCTTACATTCAGATAATTTACAACAGCGAATCGTTTGGTTTTAACGGATACGGCCGAGTAAGTATTCAAAGCATTACCCATATTGAAATTCAATTTTTTATTTATATTACAAAACTGGTACAACGTTAAATAGATTTAGAAATCTCTTAACAATAATATAGTATCTATTGTGCGATCCCACACATTTGCAAAAAAGTTTCGTTTTGTATCACCCTCTAACTTAGCTAGTCCATAGTAAAATGAAAATTGTATTGGCGTTTGTGCCAGCAATTTTTTCCGCGTGTCTTTCGGAAGCATAGAAATATGCCTTAAATATTTATTTAAAATTTTCTTTGAAACGTTCCAACATTTGACACCCATAGGCAAAACAATCAATATGATGGCATAAGATATCACAGTATCTCCTACTAAAACAAGATAAATGCCGATCGGCAGTGCGCCGAATCCTACAATTAAACTTACGTTACACATGATTATGATAATGAATCCTACTGTAACATATTCAGTAAATAATAGCTTCAAACCATTTCCTCCAATTTGGTTACAGCATTGAAGCTGGACATATAGATTGATGGATGTCACGGAAACTGTTTGCATAAAGAGATTGTTAAGTACAGAAACGTTTAGTTTGGTAATTATTACAAGGCATACATCAAACAAAGCGAATTGACGACTGCCTTCCAATACAATTCATTGAATTATAAAATAGCGGATGGGAAATGTAATCAAATGACCATAAAAGCCTGTGTAAAATCTGAATTTCGTCAATACATAATGTATTGGACAAAAATCTTTGACAACCATTTCCGGCGCAAATAAAATTGCACAAACGAAAAGACCCAATGTAATCCCAATGGAGATTATTCCGATTTTGTCGAAAGTTAGTACTTTTTCTCTCGTTGTCATTGTACTTGAAATTTTCCTTTCTAATGAAAACGTTTCTAATGACATGAGATTCTTCAATAATTCACAAAGTTCATCGCCTTGGCAAATTGCTACGAAGCTGAATACCAATACCATACAACCGCCTACTAAAACCAGTGTAAACAATGTAGCAAAGTAGATCGGAATTTGTGAGTTCCTTTGAATGATATCTTTTACCATATATGCAGAACAAACGAGTTCCATAATTAGAACAGAAATGTACAATTTAAGCACACTCAACTTAGGATCTCTTGGTTGACATGTAAATGTTTTGTTTGTGTAGTTGACAGAGATTGGGAAAGAATAATGAAGACATTTAGAGTATATACATATATTCCGACAACTCAAACGATTTCCAAACCAATGAATTATCCATTGTTAAATTTGTTTAAAGTGTGACCAAATACTTGCAGTTTGTAGGATATATATATATATTCTGGTCATTTACCCATGAAACCTGAATATAGTTAGGAATATAAATCTTTATCAACTCTCAATTGATTTTGGAGAATGTCCAAATTATAGTTTATTTTTCATTGATATATTTTTAAGATAATTCATTCGAGGCCTCTTAGTTGCTCTAATTGTTAACGTCATTAATATCAAAAGGAGAAGTTTTTATTTTGCACCGCAAACTTTTTGAAAAACGTTTAATTAGGTTTCAATAATGAACTCTTTTGAATTCGACTAAATTACTGTATCCTAAAAATCATGCAAAATTACTATATATTTTAGAACTGCTTGCTCAGAACCAATATAGCTACACATCTTATATGAACTCATATTATTTAGATGGCTAACCCTGACTAAACCATGCTTCTCTAAATAAAATTGGAAAATAAAACTTCAATTACGAGCTTATCTCGCCTTATCTCGTACCAAATCAATCATTTATTTAAATGAAACATCAGCTTCTGTCAGTTTAATCTAAATGTATGTTGAATCATTTATTAAGTTACATTCCGACGTTTTTGAATATCTGGTAGTTTCTAGCAGCAAAGATTTAATATTAGATAGGACGCACCAATGTTTTTCTTATAATTAAGGTTGGGTTGACATACATTCCCTCAAAAGGAAAAATTAATTCCAAAATTGAATTTTACACAAATTGGATATCTGAAAAGTGATTGGTGTAAATAAAATTGCAGGCAGTTTGTGTTAGTCTGTAACGGAAATGTCTATCATGGTATTTGTTGCTCTGTATTGATTGTCACAACCGCAAAAATAATTGGGATGAGAGTCTCGTATTAAAAAATTACAAAACTATCAACTATATCAGGTTGCCAATTATTTAGTTTATTACCCATTACGTTCCGATTTAATTTTCCATTATTGTGCAAAAACCATTAGACCTATCATTTATCTAACGGTATTCATTTCGTGGACATCATCAAAACGATTAAGGTAAAAGTTTGACATTGAAAAATATCAAATTTGGTAGCATGATGCATTCCGGACATTGTGAATTTGACCTTTATTCCATCCATTATATTAATTTCGATAAGCTGATTGTGTTGTGCATTGAAATCATGTGCTAGTGCTATTTTGTAAATTATTGTACAGTGCACATCAAACCTTATTTTATCAACCAAAATTACATGTTTATCTACAGCACAGAAACATTTTACCAAATACTTTTAAAAACCAAATTCTACAATTGGAGATGTACCTCTTACCATACTCAAATAGGTTCCGATATGATAGAAGTTATAAAACTATTTATATCATGTTGTTTAAGTTCAGATGAAATTAATAACACTAATTCTGTAACGCTGGTGAACTTGACTATTACGATACACCTTAGTAATAATTTCGTTTTCATATATGAAAATTATTTCTGGTCAATTGATTCCTTCAAATGAAAATAAGTATAGAACCACAACGAATATTTCAGTAGGAATGATTTGAAGGTTATAAAACTTTAAATTAAGAAACATAAATTAATACATAGGTACATGTCAACCTAACTTCAATTCACGAGGAGTAATATGTCTTGAAGTGCCCTGGAAAAACACAGAATGCAATTATCTTTTCACCAGTGGACGTACATACAACAAAAGGAAAACTAATTGCCAATTATATAACTTAAGGTTGTATAAAAGTACAAGGAAACGTTAACCTTCTAACATTGAGATGATTCTAAGTTAAGAAGGTCCAGTGTCTCATATCGTTTCCTCTTTGTCGCGTTTGGTTTTCCAACTTCCATGAATTTTCCATTATTATACACAAAACCATTATAACTGCCATCCATCATTCCGTGGTCATTCCGCGAATACCAACATCATCAATACACGATTGAAGTAAGACTGCAGAATATTAAATCTGCCAGCAAGATGTATTTGTGCCATTGAGAATTTAATCCTTATTTGTTTGAGTGTACTAATTTTGTCAAGCAGATTATAGCATATATTCACCGTGTTTTCTGTTTAAATTATTTGGCTGTTCTATATCAAAGTCATTTGCTCGTCAGCATTCGTTCCGCATTTCGTCAACGTTATAACAATTAAAAAATTTCCGCACCATATCAAGCAGGTTCCCACATGTTGGAAGTTGCCACAACTTACGTTCCGTTGTTTAACTTATCGGATGAACTTAAAATTCTGCGAAGCTATTATCGTAAACCGGGCTTAGTTTAAATAACGTCAATCCAAATTTCAATTTCGCATCTAAAAATTGTTCCTGGTTAATAGATTCTTTACATAGGCTATTATCTTCCATCAAATGAAAATAAATATTGGACAAACATCATTGCTATAGTATATAAAATTTGAAAGTTATAAAACTGTTAATTAAGGAAAGCAATAAGTATATACCTACCAGAATAATTTCAATTTACGAGTAATAATAACTCTTAAAAGAAGCCTGATAAAAACAGAATGCAATTATCTCTCCGCCAAACTGACCACACTTGAACCAGGTAAACCGAATGGCCAATAATTTAACTTTTATCAAATGTGATTTTTACCAAAGCACAAGGATAGGTTAACGTATGACGCTGATACGAACTGTCTCCCGTCTCTTATGCCGTCCTCCTGTTGTCGTATTAAAACTTCCCGTAAGTATTAAGGCTCAATCATGGATACTTCTCTTGTATGGAAATCGTTTGAAGTTTCACACACAATATACAGCAAATTTCTACCCTATGCATTTCCAATTCATTTCGACTCTACTAGAAAAAGATTTATTTTCCACAAAACGAAAGCCAATTTAATGCAATTTAAGGTATACATAGCTGTCCTCATTCTGAAATTGGTTTGTTGTGCATATTTGGTTGCAGATGTCCTTCAAGGAAACATATCGCTACCTATTCACTTCACTATGATATATGTACTAAATCTAGTTGCAGGTGCCATGATTCTTATATTCTGCTACATAACACTTTTTCATTGCAGCGATCTTTGCCATTTGCTAAATAATCTCCGATCTGTACAAAATACAGTCGAACCTCGATAAGATCAAACCCCATCGTCAGAAAATTTTTCTTGATCTTA
>JAHZMV010006184.1:0-11757 GCA_027743765.1 Coecobrya sp. COE2
CGATTGCCCGAAAAGCAAGTATCTTGTGGATTCTAGGACCCCAATTAGTTTCTCCAGCTGGGGCAGCATGAATTATTATCAACTTTCAAAACTTGCAGCTCCAAAGGTTTCATCTTTAGTTCACTGGACTATGGATGACAAAACTAGTGAAGCATATCAAGAACTACGCAACTTCAGGGATCATCTCGTACAATCCTGCATATCACCAGAAGTTGGCAGTAGGGTTTGGATATTTTCAGACAATACATCTAGAATCAATTCGGAAACAATAAATACTTTGCAAATATTGAAATATTTTTCAGGTAACTTTAGCTACAAAATAGATAGCAAAACGGTATGCTTCAATGGGGAAACAATGAAACAAAAATTTGAAAGTATTAAAGAACTAACGCTTCAGGTTCATGCATATGCTATTATAAAGGAACAACGTCGGCAATACTTTACTTTGGAAATTGAGGATGAAAGTTATGCTTTCAGATTTGTAGCTTGCGATAAATCGAAATCGGTTTCGCATGGTCTTGAAACAATTTTCAGTGGGTTTGACAAAACAATGTTGATTACAATTTTGACAATTGTTGCTGTAGAATCGTTGGCTTTGATTGGCTTTAAAAAGGCAAAAATTTACAGGTTGTTTGAAAGGTTCACACGGCTTTATAAAAATTTTCTAAGTCGACAACAAAATTGGCAAAACTTTGCTTTCATGAAGCTACATTTATTATTATTTATTGGCATGGCAACAATAATGATGAATGTATACAAAAGTGTAAAAATTCACACAAAAACTTTTCCTATGCAGGACATTCACGTTGAAAACTTGGAGCAATTACTGGACAGCAATTTTTCAACTTACAGTCGTTTTGGATTTTCAACTGATACAACTGGAAACCAAAATCCCCTAAGAGTTATTGAAGTAAATTTGCAATATATTGTAGGTATGGATATATCTCGTAATTTTACATTTCATAGTGAATTAGAGCATCACTTTGGAAACGAGTCTACTTGGAATTTTGAGAATAGAAGGCACAAATACTTTTCTAAAATTTTCAACGCTGTGAAACTTCTTCCTGGCACAAAATATATTGTTCATAGAATTTTGATGTCTCAAAATAATCCTAAAATTGAAAAAGCATTAGGTACACAGAAGACCAGAATTCTTAAAGAGGAAGATGCAAAGGTGGAATCAATGTTAACCCAATGCAACAGAGTGGCATTGATTTTGCCTGAAAATAAATGTGAATTAGTTGCAAAGCACGTATTAGATATAAACCCTAGTGCAGCAGTTGATATTAGCAAAGAGATAATAGGTAAATATGTTCTTGGTTTTACTTTTACTGGAGTAATTCCATCTGTTGTTGAAAAACGAATTGCAAGTTTGCCATCTTCTGGAATTTTAGAATGGTTGCGTAAAATTTTAAGACAGAATATATCGCTCATTTCCGATTCTAGGAAGACGTATCCTGTAATTGTTGGCAGAATTGAACATTTTCAAATAATAGTTTGCATTGTCATTATTGCATATCTGTTCGCATTGATCATATTTAGTTTAGAATGTGATAGTGAAGGGAAATTAAATATTAATTTACGGATACCAGCGAATATGTTTGCTCAAGCTAGCCTTGTGATAACCAGAATAGGCAGTGGGATATATCGGAACCCTAGTCAAAAGACAATTTTTGACGCATCACAAAATTCCTCAATAGACGCTAAGTTGTATGCTAGAAGCCGAACTAACTCTATATAAAATATATGATCTCATAGTAAAAACATAAGCAGATTATGCAAAGGGAAATATTGTAATACAGATATAATAAATAAACAAATTATACATAATCATTAATGTCCCGTTAAGCTTTATTTAGTCATCCCATACAACATTTTGTTATATGATTTTGGATATTTAACACGGTTTGTAAAATCAATTAAAAGTTAGAATAAAGCACTCAAGATAAGATACGTGAACTTAAAACTAAAAGTAAATTAAATTTAATGTCAGCTAAATTAAACAATCTTAAAAGTTACAACGTCTGTAAACATAACATCCAATCCATAAACCTGCTTTCTAAATGAGCGTGTTGAACACTGGTAAAGTATGAGAAATGAATGTTACAACACCAAAATTACATTCCGGATAATTAAATATACAAAATTCAAGTGCAAACCAAATAGTCATTTCCATTTGTCACGGAAGTTCAATAAACCAGTTGTTGTTAGCAAATGTACTTTAGTAAATGTCATCTTGAAATAGCACATATTGTTTTAGAACCAACTGGGTATATAAGTTATTCAAGCCGAGAAGCCTGTAGCACGTCATTAATATTTTTAGTAATTCCACACTATTCTTTTTTCAATCAGATTTGCTCGTAGTTTTGGTATATTCAAGTAAATAAAGTAAAATTAATTTCATTTATAAAACTTTAAGCTTAAACCAAATAAGTTTTCTGAAAGTTGCATAAAAACATAGACGCTTTCTGGACTTTAAAAGTTTATAAAACTCTCATACATTTTTTAAACATGATTGCCAGCAAAGTATTTTACAACGTTGTAAACTATTTGCAGATTGTGCTGATAATCAGATTGCACGTCATTAATAAAATATATTGCAATGAAGTATACATTTCCCAAGACCACAAGCTAATGGCTGAGCACTTTCCATACAGATATGAAACAGCATTTCATCCAAGCGTTAATATTACGCAGTTACTTAAACCATTCTCTGTGCACCATTGTTTGATGGTGATAACTAACTATCAGAGCCGGAACCTATATCATTCATGGGATCATGTTCCAATCATTATACGAGATGTTGTTCCCAAACAAGTCGATGAAAGAAATCGATCTGAATTAAATCGCAAGGAATACTTCTGGGTATCGAATAAAATTGGTTTAAAAGATAGCACCAAATATAATCTTAACATTCTTTTGAACGCGACTAAATTTGGATTATCGAAGGTTGACATCAAACAACATGATCTGTCTCAAAAAATAAATCGCCACTTGTTCGTTCTCAACACAAAGCCATGGAACTGTGTAGTGGAACTCGGTATATCTCCTCCGAAATTTGTTTGGGAATCTAACAGTTTCAATATGGACGGGCCTGTCATTAGTGAACTTTCCTCGTTGGAATATCCTAGAATTTGGGTTTCCAAGCCCATTGAGTTTGCTAAGAAATTGATCACACCCGAAGCGAAGAAAGAAAGCCGTAGGATTTCTGGCGCAGGTCAACTGGTATCTTCTGTCAATTTTAACATTTTGTACGTGGACAACTATATAATGAATGGCACACTTGTGAGACTATGGATGACGAAAATATTATTTAAAAAAGAGAGCCACATTTTCAATCTCCAAGAAGCTTTTGTTGTGGCACATATTTTAGCAGCAAATGAAACAGCAAACATATATCCACTTTGTTTTGACTGTCGGGGAAAAGAAATTGGTATCGACAAGATGATAGCATATTCTAAGAAATCCATTCAATTGACAGCATGGGAAATTAGTAATTTTGCTTCTCTCTCAGAAATGGCATTTCCAGAAAGTTCATCTATGCTGAATTACCGGGTTATGGATAAAACAAGTGACACATATGGGGAAATGCGGGAGATACGTCAACAGTTACCATATTCATGCAACCTGGCGTCAAACAAAAATATAGTTTGGACTACTCAAAATCCTTTGTCAAAAATTGACTCAGAAACGATCAATTTTCTACAAGTTTTAAAATATATTTCAAGTAATTATAGTTACAACGTGTACAGCGATAGGAGCTGTTATAACGGGGAAGTCTCAAAGAACAAAGGTAGCGTCCTTGAATATCTACAAATCAAAGTGTATCTAGAGGCTAAATTAGGCCAACGAATAAATCGTCATTTTCCTTTATTGATTGAGGATGAAAGCAGTGCTTTGAGATTTGTAAGTTGTAACAAACCAAAAAAACAATCGCTGGTATTCCGTGAGCTTTTTAACGTATTTGATTGGTCAACCTGGGTATTAACATTTCTAACAGTTACAATTCAATCTGTTTACCTAATTATTTCAAATAATGTAAATCAAACTGAAATTGTGGAAACGTTTGGTTACCATCTGACGATTCTGCTGGAACAGGGAGTAAATTTAAACAAATTTTCTAAACAGAAGCTGCCACTATTAATATTCGTTGTAATGGCGGTAGTAATCAGCAATGCGTACAAAAGCACTAACATTTACAACATGGTCTCTCCAAGAAAACTACTTCGATATGAAACTTTTCAGCAGGTTATCAGTCATAATTTTTCGGTTTACACTCGTTTAGGAAAACCAAGTATAAAGAATGTAGAGGGGATAGCAAAGAAAATTATTATTGTTGGTAACCAGTTTATTACGAATGCAGTAAGCTTAAGAAATTTCACATTTTTGTCGGAGCTTTCAATGTATTTTGGAATAGATTTTGGACAATTCGATGGAGATATTTATTCGATACTAGATAAATTTCAAGCCCGAATTTTTAATGCTACACTGATGCATTCTGAAACCAAATACCTGATTCTCAAAAGAGGGGGCGCAGACAGTTATTTTGAACATCGCCGGGATTACAGAGATGTTCTGAAAGATGAGGCAGCTCTTCTTGCAGATAAATTGAAGGAATGTGAAAATGTTGCAGTTACTTTACCTGAGCATTTATGCCAGAAATTTGCAGACGAGACGTTGGAGTATAATCAAGATTTGCAGGTAGACATTGGGAAAGAGTCATTAGGAAAATATTTAATTGGATTGCACTTCTCTGGGGTAATACAACCAGCAACTCGAAAACGAATTTTAAGTCTGCCTTACACAGGAATACTTGAATGGTGGTCGCATATTCTGCGTAAAAATTTGTGGGCTGATAGAAACATGTCAAAAGTAATTCCTCCTTCTATGAAGGGAAATATTCTAGTAGTATTTTCAATTCTCGTTTTTGGGTATGTTTTGGCACTGATATCATTGTTGTTTGAAAAATATTGTAAATGCAAGTATGGCAAGGAGTCCATTATCCTCGTTAACGGGGGCGTCTTCCTAAAGGTAAGAACATCTGACATGGCAAATATTAGTAATAAAGGCGAACAGCGATATATTTGTTTCCAAAATGGTGGTAAAATTTTTCATACAATTGTTTTGAAATTGAATAGATCAAATTCTATTTAGACTAACTATTGGAAGTACAAAATGTAATAGCTTACTCAAGAATAGGTTTTGTTAAATCTGTATAATTAGCAATGTAACTACGAAACGTAAGTTAAATCTTTAACAGACGACGGTGTTTTAGATATGACCGCATTTATCACAACAACAAATATCGATGGTGTATTGAATATGGATGAAAATGCAAATAACTATTTATGACTTATGATTATTTATTTTTTTAATTACATTGGTGGAACGCTACATCTTTTCAATGTCTTACGTAAATATTAGTACTTACTTAAATCATGGTTGTAACCTGTATGCTCACATTTTTGAAAACGTATCTAGGTTATTAGATGGTTAGTTCATTGAATCATATTTATGTCAACTTTAATACTTACATAAACGGTAATCAAGTGTGTTTATTGAAGGCAACATATATCCCAATGGTGATGGACGTTACTTCCTTAGTTGGCAAATATGAAAAGGTTGAAGAAATAACAAACACTACAAGTCAATCATTAATAATGAAACTTCTAGTTGTAATTTGCAAATTCTAAAGTCTATATTTAGTCTATAAAATATATATAAAATATTCCGATGCGTGTTGTATAAGTTACCTTCTACTAAGGTAAT
Source organism: Coecobrya sp. COE2 (assembly GCA_027743765.1). Taxonomy (NCBI): domain Eukaryota; kingdom Metazoa; phylum Arthropoda; class Collembola; order Entomobryomorpha; family Entomobryidae; genus Coecobrya; species Coecobrya sp. COE2. The sequence continues at coordinate 5,770 of JAHZMV010006184.1, forward strand.
TAATTATCCAGGAAATCATCAGTATTAAAAATAATTGAATGTTTAATATCCTGTAGTTCTGTAAAGTTAACCTCTATTTTCAACTACCGGTAATGCTAGACTAGACAATGAATCATGGATAATTCCTGAAGTCTAAATTATTACCTAAGTAGTTTTAAAGTTATAGCCTATTATTAGATTCCAATTTATTCCAAAAGCACAATTTTTTCTGTACCTTGAAATGAAATTTAAAAAATAATTAACTGCTGATCGTTCATTTAATAGTCCCCGAATAGGTACTCTCTTATAATTTCGCTTTCTCAGACCATTCATTCTTCCTCCTACTTAGTTCAAATTGTAGAGTTGAGGGCAATTTAATTGTGCATTTTATACATACATGAAATTTTACAACAATTTTCTGCAATCAGAGTTAACAATAGGGGATTAGATTTCGTCTTCAATTTTAGGCAATTTTCTCTGTTCTTCATGACGCTCGTCCCGACAGCAACACACAACCAATCAAAATAGAGAGAAATGTTCAGCAAACGGCTTTATAAACTATTGGGAATTTTAACCCGTACAGGAAACAAATTTGGGGCGTTTAGAATTACATTTAATGATAGTACATTGTCGTCCCATAAAGTGAATGATCCAAAAATAATTCGGAAAACTAAAAGGAATTACAACCTCACAATTCTATGGTGTATCTGTATTCTTGCCGCTGGTATTGTAGTAAACGAATACAAATTTGGCCATATCGAATCCTACAATTTAATGTTTTTGTTGTGGTTCTCTGGTGTAACAGTAATAATCATTTGGTCCATATTAAGATGGAATTTGGACGATTGCTGCTACACCATCAATGGAATATTCCAGTTTTTGAGAGAATTCAAAGGTAATTGATAATATTTTTTGTAAGGTGGTTTCGTGTTTCGCTGAATAATTGTTTTAATATTGCAGATCAATATCAGCCAGAGATGAATCCTGAGACGGCAATTTTTAATAAAATTCTAGACTTGTTAATCTTTGCCCTGGTTCTGGTTATAACCGTTGCCTGTTTTGCGACATGCCTTTTCTGTTTATACTACCCCAGGGGAGCATTCTTCCTGGCCATTTTCATTCCCAGCAATTATTACATTTATTCCGTGGGGACTCGCCACATCAATATTTCATATCTACATAATAATTAATCTTGCAATTAATCTTATCGTTAGTCCTACTTTCTTCATAATTTACCTTTACTCTATAACAATCCTGATGACTAGTGAGCTACATCTGGGAAAACCCAAATACAAAGCACTAAACAAATTAAGGGAAGCTGAAAATCTCAGAAAAGTTTATAGATGCTTTCAAATATTGAATGCTAATACAACGTTTACACTTTTGCCAGTCTATGGTTGCTTTGTGCTTATTTCGAGTTGGTCACACTTGGGTCCTGTGGTCAAGATAGCAGTTTATCTAAATAGTATATCATACATGTGCTTTTGGATTGTTATTCTTCAACTTGGAAAATATTTGTTTGTAAAAGGAGAAAAGTTACGTTGGTCTTGGAAATGCTATGACTGGGGAGATAAAAGTACAAATAAGATTATGAGTAAATTTAGAAAGTCGTGCACACCCATTTTGATTTGTCATGGGAATATGCTGGTAATCAAGAGGATTACACAGTTTGCCTATGTCAAAGGGGTTGTCAGGGGTACATTCCGTTCACTTTTAACGCTTACCGATTATATTTAAATATATATGTGAAATACACTTTCAAAATTTGATATGGCTCTTGAGGTTGAACAAAGCTGATAAACGTTATGACAAAATTAGTAATTAAATCAACTATTTAACCATGGAATGAACCGATTATGTATATGGTTAGAGTTTTTAAATTTATGTAACATAATCATGTGATATGACGCTGCAATACAGTCTGTAGTAGAATATATTTTACAGTGTAATAGCTAAACTATCCAATAGATTTAAGTAATACGAATTTTTGTTTAATACAATAATAAGCGTACACGAGGATGTATTATTTACCTTACACACTAGTAAACCAAATTGTATTGCTCAAAACTTCTCCTTCTTCTTTACTTACGTTGGATTGAATACTTATAATAATAAATATACATGCATGCGACTGAAATGTACTTTGGAAAATCAAAATTCTCCTCATATTTAGTACTACATCAACAGATTAGCTTTAGTATTCTAAAATGTGCAAAGAGAAGTTTATCTAATCTTGGTTTTTGCCAAAAATATATTCAGTTGCTCATCAATCAAATTTGTTAGTTATAATTCATGGTGGAAATATTAAAATACTAGTCGTGAGGTCAGAATACAGTACTGGGTGTCGTCTACACGTTAAACAACAAAATACAAGTTTATAATTGAATTTGCAAGCCCATTATTTCTGGTACAAAAAGATAATATGAAATCAACTTACAGTGCACTATTAATCCTTCTGATTCATAGCATGTCCAATGCCCGAAATGAAAACTTATCCTGTGTAATTTTCTAAATACAGACAACATGCTTAATGTTTTTTTAAATTGACATCCATTACATTTAAATACTCTAAAAAGGACAAAATTATATAGAAACCTTTAAATGAAATTTTCTAAAGGAAATGTCTGGCAAAACGATAAGTTACGATTTCTACCTATTAGCAATTATATATAATATTTCTGAGAAACTTTCACAATAACAATCATTTCGTTGCATATAAATGCTAGTGTTTGCTTTGGTAGACACTATCAAACTAATAGCTATTATTTTCAAGTTTTTCTATATCTGGGTCGCCCCTCAGTCATTGTTTTCAGCAGATTATAATTCATGCACTAATAGTGAACCTTATGGAAGAAACCTTTCCCTTGCAGATTTAAAAACTTTCCCTTGGTTTTACAGTAAAAAATTGACTTAATCTTTAGGTTCCTTGCAGTACGTTTCTAGTGCATTCCTAACCCAGTACAAATTTTCTACGTGGTTCAAAATAAAATAAAAAATGTTCAACCAAAGGCATTACAAATTATTTATTAGGCTTTTTAACCCATATTGGAAATAAGGTGGGGTCATTTCGGCTTGTTTTCGAAAAGACTATACTCACATGTTACAAATCTCCAGACCCAAAAGTAGTAGAAAAACGAAACGAAACTACAACCTGTACATTATGTGGTGCATTCTTTCCGATTACATTGTTCTAATGCAATATAAATCGGGGGATGCTGAATCATATAATCTGGCCCTTTTGTATTGGTGTACGGGTTCAACTGTAATATGCCTAACATCCGCACTTAGGTGGTACTTAGACGATTGCTGTTTCGCATTCAATGGAATAATCCAATTCTTTAGAAAGTTCAAAGGTACTTTACTTAATACTCAATACCAGTTGAATCTCAATCGATTAATATATTTCATTTTGTAGATAAATACCAGGCTGATATGAACACAGAGACGTCGATTTTTAATATTGTACTGGACCTTCTAATTGTTTGGATTGTTACAATTTGCTTTGGCGATTGTCTTTTGGTTGGTGTCTGTTGTTTGTACAATCCGAGAGATGCATTTTTTTGGCTCCACTAGTTCCCCAGGAGTATTACACATTTTTTCCTTGGGGGTTTACAATTGCACTTTTTCATATCAATATGCTTACCGTAGTGCCTTTAATATAAGCACAACAGCCGCGCGTTTCCTTATTTACATTTACTCATTAACAATCCTACTGACCAGAGAACTACAGCTATGACAGTCTAAATATGGAACACTTGAATCGCTAGGGATCTACAAATCGTATACAGATCGTTTTGAATTATGAATGAGAATGCTATGCTAATTTCCGGAAATTTGTTAGTCTTGGTGGATACATCATTTATGTTTTACAATTTATTGTCGTTTTATACTAATTTCATATTGGTCCAAGTTAAGCACTGTGTTTACGATGTCAGCGTTTATGAACGGCGTGTCATACATGTGCGCCTGGATCGTTGTTCTTCAATTTAGGAAATATTTGTTTGCCAAAGGGGAAAAAGTACGTTGGTAGCGGAAGTATTATGATTGGGGAGATAAGCAAACAAATAAGATAATGAGTAAATTTAGAAAGTATTGCAGACCCGTTTTGATTTGCCATGGAAAGATGCTTGTAATCAAGAGGATTAAACAGTGTGTTTATGTGAAAGGTGTTATCTGGGGAACATTTCGTTCGTTGCTTACCCTCACCAATTGTATCTAAATGTTTATTGTCATGCGGTTTGTTTCATTTCGTAAAATATAAAGCAGATTTTCACAACCAACCTTTCGGCGTCGTAAGTGTTAAGTTTCCTAAATCGACACTGTAAATGACTGACAAGAATTATATTGCTTTTATTTATTATTGATTATTATTCGCCCATAATATTCATCGTAGTTGCCTACTCTTTTCACTCAAAACGTTGTCATTTAGATTTGCAGTTTTTTTCACATACAATTAGTTACTTTCATAAGTACATGCAAGTCTCTAAGTAGCAAAATTAAAGCGGAAATTGCTCCATTTTCTTCCTCGAAGGAGGGTAATGTCGGAAGGGAAACGCGTGCCTTGAAATGCGCGGCGGGAAATAGCATGTAACCGTATTAAAATAACTGTTGAATTTGGCGTATCCACTTTTGCATAAATACGGTAATGACGTTAAGTACAAAATATAGCCAGCATTGTATTTATCTTTGTATTAATATAGAACAAGTCTTGCATAAATCTTCAAGCCTATATGTCAATCAGTAAGTAGGCTTGTAATTGATGTTTCATAACCATTCATTTATTTTGGATATTTCCTGCAGATTTATAAATTGAAAAAAAAATTCTCGATTACATGCATAAAACTTGTACCTTCTGCTGAGGGAATTATCAACTAATAAGTCCAATGGCCACATGCAATCACAATTTTAGAAATAATATAACGAGTAATGCAAACCTGTTGCAAAATAATAAGGTAACCTAACCAATTACAAATATCAGTAAATACATACCTCACATTTTTCATGGGCAATTTTCTTAGTTCTTAAATTGCCATGAAAATAATTGCTGTCAATTATTCTACTCTAATGTAGTTCAAATGGAAACCTCCTTTCTTGTATCTTGCAATCGAATTTTCAGAATTATATTATTCCATCTCAATTTATATTAGACTACATGATTTAATGATTGAACAAAACTTGCAGTTTGATAAAACTACACTAAAATAACTGATAAAATGACTTGAATAAACGATTAATAAAGGGTGTTCCATTATTCCTACGACATTTTTTGACCCTTGGTAACTCATAGCGGAAAGGCCACGGGTCGATGAGGGTTATTTTTTCAAAATCCTCCTACCCTAAAGTACAAAAGTTTACCCTGTCCAGAATCTTCAATATCACGGTATCCTATTTTCTGGATCAGTTTTGCTGTGCCACCGATAACTGCTTTTCCCGACCCTCTCGCTACTTTTGTACCGATATTTCTCCAAGCGGTTTTGAATCCTCTCAAAGTCTTTGGTGGATTGGGTCGCCTGGAGTCCTCCGACTTAAATAATGCCCAGAATCTTTCAATTTCCCAAGCTTGCGGCATGTTGGGGGCGCTTTTAGTTTTTGGTACAAAATGGACATTTTCATTATTGAGGCACTCTTCACATTCGTGGTATACTGCGCAGTGGCCATGTCGAGCCAGAACAAAACGTCATCACGGTCGTGATGCTGGCCGATATAGGGTGACAATCGGACCTTGACCCATTCCTTCAGGTAAATGTCTCCCGTGATTGTGCCCTCTGAAATGAAGGGTTGGACAGGTTTACAAATTCGTCCTCGGCTTGCCAAACTAGAATTTTCTTGAGGAACTTACCTTCAGTCTTCACATTCGCGGCGTACATAACTTTGTTAGGGCCAACGGTATGAAAAAATTTCTTTCCCGGTATACTTAATGGATCCCAGGCAGAGGAGAACGCCATGTCGGACATGCATAGGCATGCAACGAGTCGAATTGCCCCAAGATCAGACGAGAGACAAGTCCCG
>JAHZMV010006185.1:0-12809 GCA_027743765.1 Coecobrya sp. COE2
GTTTACTAACCCGTTATGTTTGCATTATGATAAGGCGATGAGTATGATAAGGAGCATGAAAATCCCTGGTGGTGCTCTATATTTTAATTCACAACGGCCGTTTTTACGGAGAGTTAGATTAGAGTGACAGTTGTCCTCTGAGGAAAAATTTGAACTGGACAATGAATCTAGATGAATTTGTGTAAATGTTGTGCAATTGGTGAGGTGACTGGTTAAAATGTAGTGTAAAAAATGAAAGGGTTATATGAGGAAATGATAGCCAAAGCAGCAAAAATGTACGGTAGAAAGTGAGACATTTTTTATTCAAGTCAGAGTATGATTATCAGAGAGAGAATACTATTGGTTTAACAAGGAAAAAAGTAGTTCCAGGGAAATTGCTCCACGGAAGTGTGCCTAGAGACCTAAGAAAAAAGAGTGTCACAAAAAATGTAGGAGTTGAGTTGACAGGAGGAGGAGAGGAGAAGGGTTCTAATAATAGACGCAGCAGTGCTCTTCCATCATCACAATCCACCAAACTACATACCACTTCCAAACTCACAAATATGGATACAAGATACTCAGCATCGTAGTCCTCTTGTAATATTTAACTCTTCGCATCCCAAATTGTGTGTGAATTTGTGGATTTTTTGGGAATAAAAAAGGAATCAAGCGTAGAGCGAGAACGCCTTGCCTTATAAGGAAGCAACACTCGAAAATGGAGCTAAATTAATAATACAAATCATTACTGTGTTTGCACATTACAGCAGCAGCACTACACAAACGTGAGCAGCTTCTCGAACGCGCACTCCGCCACAAGAAAAGTTAATCATGAGAGAAGAATAATCTTCCACAAAGCAGCAAGTTAACAAGTTTTATAGCCTTGTTACCACAGTGCTTTTTAGCAGAAGGAGGCCTGTACGTTTTTGTAGGAATCCCTCCAAAAAAGCGAATCAAAAGTCATGTCAAAGGACACGAGCACAGCAGGTCCTGTGGCGATGTCTTCCCAGCAGCAGTCCAGTAGTATACAGGCCCCTCCGCTACCTAGTTCCTCACCACCGGATATCCTGAGCAGCAGAAGGCTCCGTATCGACGAGATTAAAGAGAGGAGGAGGAGATTTCACAAGGAAACTGCAGAGAGGTGGATTCTGGAACAGCAGTTTGGCGTGGGGGGTGGTGGAGGAGAGGAGAATGGGAAGGATAGATCCAGGTCGGGATCCATTGATAGTCCTGATTCCTCCGGGGATAAACCGGATAGGAACAGTTTTATCAACGCGTTCGAGTTTTTTGCGAGGGGAGCGGCGGGTGGTGGGAGTGGGTCGGACAGCGGAGGTTCGGGAAGGAGTCGTGCTAGCAGTGTGAGGGACGGGCAAGATACGAGTTTTAGTGGAGCCAGTCAGCGCAGCGAGCGTGGCAGAAGTTTGCGTCTTGACATGAAACTGGATCAAGGTGTCAGATCCTGGGGGAGCAACAGGGAAGATCCACCACTTAATTTACGTAAGTTTGTACATACGTTTTTTATCACTTTTACTTTCAATACTTTCAAGTGCGTGCACTCATTTAAAAGGTTTGGGGTTTGCTTGCAAGAAGATAGCCTACTAAAAGTTAAAAGTCAGGAAGGAAAAAATTAACACTACTCGCGCACACACACCTTATCTATTGTTTCACAAGATCACAAAACAAATTGGCACTGTCCAGTGTAATTACTTTAATCACTTTGTAGTACAGCTCACGCATGTGGTTGCATTTTCAACAACTGCACGTTTCACTGGCTAAAGATCCCATAAAATAATACTAATTAACACATCAAAAACATCCTAATCCAAAACATTACCTCTCGATAAACCACCAGAACAACATTTCGTTGCCATTAAAAATCGAAAATGAGATTATTTTTTATCGTAATCGCGTATTGATATGAGAAATAGTTAAAAAGAGCAATTTGTACCTGAATTATATCTTTGCATTACATTCAACATTCGTAAGTAAAAGGTACATGAAAATGTATGAGTTTTTTTATCGGTGGATCGGTTTTCTAAATTTGATAGCGTTTTAATAATTTTAATGCGTTTTGCAAAAAGAGATGAGTTCATCAGAGAGAAAATTATTATATGCTTTTTTGTAAAAAAAAAAAGATTAAAGTATAATACTTCTTGCCATCATACACACACCGGCAGTTTGTGTGTATCATGTATGTACGCAGTAGTGCACATCATCTTCCTTTTTCGAAAAATTACTTGAGAAGGTGGTTTACATAACGTGAAATGTTTGGCTGTCTCACTGACAGAACATTGAATTGTTTTACTGTTTCAAATATCAATCCAAGTTAACCCTCTAGATATATCTACGTAATTAAAACCCATCCTTCTCAAAAAATATTCACTTTTTTACTCCACAAAATTCGCCATGCGATGTACCTATCTCCCGCAACTTTACTACACCCGTTGACAAGTCCTTGTTCAAAAAATTGCAACAAAGTGATCTTGCTTTTCTGCTGCACAACAATGCATCATGAAAAGAGGCAGACAGAGACTACCTCGAAATAACACTATCAACTCCGATACGCTTGAAGAGCTGGTAAAAAACATGTTTTCTTTTTTTCACAACTGCTGCTGCTGCACAAAACCGTAAATCTTGAAACACCAACGCATCCGTTTAGCCATACTATTACCGTTACAAATATCTCACATAAGTAAGTTAGTAAGAGGAAAGGATAATATTATATCCATCAAATCAGTTAGCAGCCCACCCCAAACTTAGCCCCAACCCGTGTTGTTGTAGTAAAAAAATAAATATAAACTCTACACGCTTCCATTGTTAAAAATGAATCTCATCGATGCGCATACTACTACTGTATGACGCGTGTATACGAATAATTTAACGATGCTAAAATAAAACTCAAACACTAAAATGCGCCGCAGATTATGTGAGCTTGCAACAGACATGCAGACAGTTTCACGTTAAAATGATTTAACCCTCCTCCTCCACAATAACAACCACATACAATAATACCCTCTCATGTGTAATCGTCTCTATTCAAACTTAATCCACAATAATTTTTTTCACAAAAATATCTTTAATGCTCCATATACTACGCTCATGTGTGTATGTATAAAGACAAGAGTACACGCTACAAAAGACTGCTTCTTTCTTCTGCAGCAACAACCACACAATAGCAATATGCAATCTGTTAAGTACAACGCCTCGTTAAACCTCCAATTATTGCTGCGTGTATACTTACATGATCCACACTGATCAATACAAAAAATTACTAAACTGAATTGCTCAATTTCGCTACTGAGCGTAGCATGATATTGCTTTAACGGTTAAAATTCACGAGTCTTTAACAAAACAGCATACTGAGTAGACGCTCTGCTCTACACACACGCTCTTCTGGCCGTATTTTTTTTCAAAAATTACATTATAATATTTCTATTTACTCCCACCACACAGCAACTCAACGTTCCCCAGAGGAAGAGACCCCGCAATCGTCGTCATCCTCTTCATCAGCCTCCCCGCAAACAGAAGACTTGTCATCGTCCCCGGAGAAAGCCACCCCATCAGTTCCGATTCCACCCCCAACGCCGCCCTTGTCATCACCCCCACTTCGAATCAGAAAGAAACCGTCGATCCCTGACATCCTTGTAATTGATCCGATTGTAATAATATCCGGTGACTCGCCACCACCCCCCGAACGCTTCCATCAGCACCCCCCTGAGCCAGTCCCGGAGCCTGAGCGCCGTCGCCCGTCCTCCATTCTCAAACGAGACTCAATTCTCAAGAAACGAGACAGCACAAATCAGGAAGACTCGTCAACGACGAACAACACAACAGTGAGCTTTGCGTGCGTGGACCCAGAGGAGTACGAGCTCGAGTTGGAAGAGGACCACCCAACCGACCAAGCGTACCGGAGGAGAAGCCGGAGCTACTCTGGTAGCAGCACAAACTCATCGTCCAGAAATCCGAGACGCAGAAACTCGGCGGAGCCAAGCATTTACTCGTCGACGGAAGAAGTCCCGTCGAACAACCACCGTACACACCAGGGGATCCTGAAGCACTCCTGTTCATCTCTGAGCGTAGATGCCAACTCGTCCTCCGATTCAGAGTTCAAATCCATTTTGAAGCATCCAGCCCTGCGGAGGTCATCCTTAGGAAGTAATATTCACACTTTGCACAATACCCGCTTCTCGGACGACTACGACTACGACTCGCCAACTAAGCCAAACCAGCGTTCAATCCTTAAAAGAAAATCGTCAACGTCTTCGTCCCAACCGGACGTCTCTACGACTTCCAGTTTGAGATCAACAGCGTCCAGTTACTGCTCGTCCAGAGAAAGCCTCCACGAGCCGGACCCGAAGCCAATCCTTAAGAAAAAGTCAAGCTCTGAGGAGATTAGCGACTCAGATTACAACAGCACGAGTATAACGCCACCTCCACCCCGACCAATTCTCAAAAACAAGCAGGCTCTAGTCCCTTCATCCGAGAGCATCCCCATCCTGGTGAGCAGTGAGGGGAATTATCCGATAAAACCGTGTCTCAAAAAACCATGCAAGAGCTTCGACGAGAGCACGCTCTGGTGTAGCTCCAATGCGCTCGAGGGCACATCGAGTATCATGAGGAAAAGCTCCCCTCACATCTGCGAGGTCAAAAAGTGTGAAGACGACAGCATTCTACCTCAATTCGGAGTTGAGGCAGAAGAGACAAAGCAGAGAAACGTGCTGTTTAGGAGAAGGGACTCAGAACCCCTCACCTCCCCAACGACAATGGACACCGAGGACATAAAGCGGAGACTGGAGTTGGGCAAAATCGACTTTTCTGGATATTTGCAGTGTCCGAGTAGCGGCAATAATAGCAGTAACGAAACATCACCTTCTTCCGGTATTGGTTCACCTCCGCAGAGCAGCGGTTCTCCGAAAAAGTCGACTGAGAAGAGCAACGCAATTTCCCAGAAAATTGCTGCGCTGCAGATAAGCGGCGAATCTGGATGGAAGAAGCGGATCAGTAAGCTTAACCCAGAGGTCGAGATTATTGACGGACTGGCGGAGAAGAATGAGCAGCAGCAGAGTGATGCGAGCAAGAAATCTGGCATATTGGCTAATAGGCTAAGCATGCTTGAGAGCTCGCAGGAGTCGTGGAGGAAACGCGTTGGCGAGAAAGATGCCAAGGATTTTACTGTACAAGGTTTGTAGCTTTGATTTTTGTTTTGTCCACTTACGTTCATTAAACCGTGCATCAAAATATAAGTGGTTAGAAAGTTGTTTGATATCTAGTTAATTCTCTTTATAAACTCTCTAGGAAAATTGGAGCGAGCGGGAAAAAAGTTGACGGAAGAGTCGGAAGTAGCGACTCCCAACGTAACCACTAGCCCAATAAAGAAGAAGAGCACATCCTCTTCATTCAAGAACGTGTTTCGAGGAATTAGAGGAAGTAAAACGGACGAAAGCATAGTTGGCAGCGGTGAAACAGTCAGGATCATTTCTTACGCTGTCAAGAATCACGAGGACGACTATACGACCACCAAAACCACCATGTTCCAGAGAAGCAAGTCAATGCGTTACGGAAAGGTGTCCTCTGCTGCCGCTGGAGCCAACTCTTCAGGTAAGCGACAATTTATTAGCAAACTTATTAACAAAGTCGTGTTGACCATCTGCTTCCAAATTTAAAATATACAAATTTCTTTTACAGCCGCCTCCCAGTCCCCACACACTCACTCCCATACACTCAAGTTATCATCACCCGAAGACCAATCATCCAACTCATCGAATAATCAGCACGTGACTGTACCAGTTATGAAAAATGACAACGAGACGTTCACCAGTTTCTTCAGTACTTCGTCAGGTCAATCTGGTGGATCCTGTTCAACTGGCGACGGAAGTAGTGGTGTAGTTTTAGAGGACGAGTCATTCAACTCAATCGTCAGAGGTGAGCAGTTGCTTGGGAGTAAGCGAAAGGTTAAAGTGGCCAGGAACAAGGAGCGGGGCATTAAGAACCCTATCAAGGCGCTTGCTGGCAGGATACACGAACAGAGCTACACGGATCTTAACCCTGATATTAGGGAACGTGAGAATATTCGAAGGAGGATACAGATGGAAAATGGTGGGTGCTACACTTTTTCAATGACATAAATTGCTCTTTAAATTATTCAATACTATTTCTATTTTATTTCAAAAATTGAACAGCCACGTCCACAACTCACGCACACCTGTCAATTGAAGCGCTGGCAGGCCTCGCCAGTAAACTAGACTACACATCTGTAAAATTGCGTAGAGCCCAACAGGAAATCAACGCACAGTACCCTTACCCAATCCTGATCCGAGTGAAAGGAAAGCGTTTTGTCCAAACGAGACTGGCCGCGCCAGAGATTAGCAGCCTCAATTCTGGCGATAACTTTATCCTGATAACCCAAACAAAGCTGTACCATTTTATCGGGGAGTACTCGAACAGAATGGAAAGGAGTAAGTCTCTCGACGTGGTGGCCCACATTGTCCAGAAGAAAGAGTTTGGTTGTAATCTACACACCAAAGTTATCACGTTGAACGAAGAGAGTGCTGGCGGAACTCAGTGGGAGTCTTTCTTTGAGGTGCTTGGGGTTAGTGGGGATGTGGAGAAACGGGTGCGAGATGATCCTGAGTTGCTTGGGGATGAGGCGGACGAGGAGTATGAAGGAAGTGTTATTGGGAGGAATAAGGTGTGGAGGGTGGTGATTGGGGATGAGTTAGACGAGAAGGTCGTACCTGTCAGGGACTACTGGGGAATCGTTCCCAAATACAAGCTGCTCGAGAGTAGCGAGGTGCTCATCTTTGACTTTGGACCGGAAATGTACGTCTGGAGCGGCTCCAAGGCTAATGTCGAGAAGAAACGGCTTGGGTACAGGCTTGCGCAGTCGGTTAGTCAGAAATGTTTAAAGCAACGTTTTGTTTCTTAAGAAAAATACTAAAGAGGTTGGGTCTTTGGCATTTTAGATGTTCGAGATGGAGGAGTTGGGGAAAGAGTTTCAAGACGTGAACGGAGCCAAGTCAAAATGGAGGGGTTGGCTGAGAAAGGTGAACCAACACATGGAACCTATACTGTTTATAGAGAAGTTTTTCGACTGGCCTGAGGAAGTCGGCAGGATTCGTGTTGGGGTGAACGGAAACACCCCAAAGAAAGGTAGCACAAGTGGGGGTAGTGGGGACAGCGCTACAGCTTTTGTTCCGTGTCACGCGAGTGATTTGAGGTACGGACTGGAGGCAATTGGGGAAGTTTCGCTCATTCTGGAAGGATTCGATGTTAAGCGGGGGAGGGTCCATATTGATGAGAAGGAGCGCAGGAACTACACAATCACCACAACAAAGCTGCAGACCTGGGCCATCTCTGAGTTTTCCAAGTCTGATGTTCCCGATCCTCAGATTGGGCACTTTAACTGCGCTGGCACTTATGTCATTCGGTTCGTAGACGATTTCGTGCCAGTATCTAATTTAATATCGGTTGTGATCAGTTAAGTTGACACCGCATTTTCCACTTTGTTAGATGGCAGTATACTATAAACTTTATTGGGAAGGACCTGAAAGGGAATACGTCAAAGCACAATGCCTATACAGGAGGTGGAGGTAGGGACAGGTGCGCATACTTTTTCTGGCACGGAAAAAGGTCAAAGATCACTGAGCAAGGGGCTTCTGCGCTCATGACTGTCGAATTGGACGACATGGAGGAGAGACGAGAAATGGACAAGTGTGAACGGGGCGGAGGGTCTAGTCTCGGGGGAAGTAGTCGTGGACCGCAGGTGAGCTATTCTTTTATCAATGTTCAAATATTTACGATTGTAACGCAGAATTATTAAAAAACGTATTTTTCTTGTAGATTCGTGTCGAGCAAAACTACGAGCCGCCAGCATTCCTATCTCTGTTCAAAGGAAAAATGTTCATTCACGATAACCAGGTTAATGCGGAGTGCGCGAGTGTCAAAAACAGAAACGCGAGGTTATACGCAACGCTGGGAACAGACGAGGAGGAAGGTCACTTCATGGAAGTCGCTTGCAGCTCGAGTTCCTTCAGGAGCAACGGCTGCTTCCTCCTGTTTGACCTAGAACATCGCTTGCTGTTCCTCTGGGTGGGCGCAGCATGCCCCAGTTACCTCAAAAAGGTTAGTCAAAGTCAGTGCACATTCATTTAATTTAATAAAAGGCAAGCAAAGCTTAACAACTGTAATATCCGAACAGGTCGCACAAGCTGGTGCTAGTTACGTGCTGAAGAATGCGAATTGGACGCCAACGGTGAGCAAGCTAGTTACCGTAAAACAATCCCACGAGACTGACTCTTTCTGGTCGTGCATTCTTGGAACCAAGGACTGCATCGGAAGATGGTGCTCGCTCATTAGTCAGGTCTGCACTGTCGAGTGCTTCAGGTTTACCAGCATAAATGGCAAATTTGAGGTTATCCCCATCGTTAGCCCGAGGAGATGTACTGGGGTCTCTGAACCATTTCCTGTTGTTCAGGAGGATCTCTACGGGGGAAGCGTCTCTCAACCGAGTAATTATATTATTTAAATTGTATTTAGTGTTTGGAGACTACATTCCTGTTCTATGCCAATTTATTGTATTTCTTAGGCATGTTCCTGATACTGTCACCCGACAATACCCTTTATTTGTGGCAAGGATGGAGACGAACGCTCAAACGGGAGTTTGTCCCTGAGGACGAAGCCCACGAGCAGGCTGTTGGTGAGTATCAACTTAAAGATGAGAAGTTACGTAAAGAAAATAAATAATCAGTAAGTAACGTGCGTATTCGGTGTAGATTCTACCCCACTGACGACAATCTGGCCAAAGTACAGACGATGTTCTGTGGAGACGTCTCTGAACTATGCCATCTCGAGAAACATCCACAACGCCTACCTGGTCTATGCGGGGATTGAACCCCAAGAATTTACGCACATTTTTGGCTACTGGGACTACGCCCACCCAAGCGTAAGGGAGGCACATGACTACCACATTGCTGAAGGGAAACGCGTGCACGAGAAAGTTGACTTGCAATCTCTGCTAGAGGAACTCACTGCAAAACGGACATACACTGTCGACGAGTTGATGGAGAAACCCGAAGAAGTCGACTTGATGAGGCTAGAGGACTACCTCAGTGACGAGGACTTTGAGGTAATAATCTAGTAATTTACTAAATAAATTACTACTAAAAATAAATTTAATCTAAATAAATGTTTGCTCATGTTCCAGCGGTTGTTCTCAATGCCCCGTGCACAATTCTCGCAGCTGCAGGCATGGAGAAAAACCGAACTGAAGAAAGCTGCTGGGCTGTTTTAAAAAAATCCACTTCCCGGCTATAATTATTGCTGCCGCCTTCCACCATCACCACCGCGTTTGTTCCTGCTGCTCATCATTCTCTACTAGAAAGGAAAAAAATTAAAATAAATCGCATCACACGACCAGTTTTACACTTCATAAACTTGAAAACTTTCGTGCCAATTTTTTATACTATAAATACATGACGCGCTGCTAAACATAATTAATTAAATATATATAAGCACACAAACATACGCCGCTGCTCGCTACTACACAACTTGCAACGTTTCTCGTTTTTAAATGAAATCATGCACAAAAAACGTGTTTTATATTTCTACGCCGAGTTTTTGTGCCTTGTGCTCCTGCTGGGTTTAAGTATTTTTCAGTACACAGACACACACGCTGAATATATTTTAAGGCACACATCAATCAATATTTAAAGCTTGCAAAAAAGAGAAGAGTAGTATAATTAATTGCGTATTATTTTTAAGGCACATCAACCTTTTGTACGCAGATCCAATATATGCTACTACTCTTTTGTACGCTCCCGTTATCAGCACAAAGAAATCAATGCAAAGAAGAAATCTATGAATTTATTTCGCTATGCAAAACCTTTTATGCTTTTTTACCTTCCCACACGCCTTAAAACGACACATCAACATAATAAATATTTAAATCATCTCATCATCATTTTAATTCTCTACAACAGTCTGTCTCTCTATCTATGTTTCTGTCTATTTGTCTTCTGTGATTATATTTTGTAACAAGTTTTAATCATCATCAATAATTTTAACCGTTTTACTCCGAGATTACTAGTAAATGTGACGCTACTAAAAATACGTATTTTTATTTGTACATAGGTTTTGTTTTTAAAGAAACACTTAAGTTTGTTATAATTCATAAAATTATTTTTTGCTACTGTGTTTTATTGTTGTCTCATCATGTGCATTTTAATCGTGTAACGTTTTTGTACAGTTATAGATAATTTATTTAATTAAATATTGCGACTTTTATTTAAGAAAAAACTATTTATTCATTTATTATATATTGTTGAGAAATAAAAGATGAATCACTTGTAAAAACCGTTTCTTTATGCATACCTTACTGCTAAATGCAAATTTTGGGTGGAAAATGCGAATCTGATATAATAATTATTTTTATTTCAACTTTAAATTCCTCATCATATATCCGTCTCTATATAATTCATCATACCATTTAATTTCACAATAATATTCGTTTTTAACGTAATAATATCATCAAAAAATGTCTCAATTTTTTACAATCAATCGTGTTTTTTTACTATTTTATTTTTACGACGACAAACGACATGTCACCTCTCCTTGTTCGTCAAAATGTACAATATATTGCACTCTTTGCATAATAATAATATTTTTATACAACCGCGATACGGTCTATTTTATTTTAAGATTGTTGGTTTTTATAAGAAAAACGATAACTTGTTTTATACATCATACGAGTCTTTATTGTTCCGGGAACAAAAACTATATAGTATTTTTTATAATTGTTTTTTAAAAATCTGTTCCGCTAGTACAAATCGTCATGTTTCTTTTCTGGAAGTCATCATGTCAAATATATTACAATTTTTGTGGTTTCTTCACGAAAAAATGCTCACCGAAAAAAAGAGAAATTATTTACAATTTGATTTATAACCTAGAGAGTTTATATATCGTTTTTATATGATTTCTAATAAAACCAACAAAAACATAATGTACAAATGAAAACGAACAAATCTAAATCTACTTTACTATGTAGCTAAACTAAAAACAATAATAAAAATTCTTGTGTGTGTAACAATTAAAATACTGAGTAAATATAATACTAAAAGATAATAAAAAATCATGGCATCATAATAGGTATGTAATCTCAAAAAATTAAATTAAACATTTTATAAAGCTTATAATTTTTGTGTACGATCATCAGAGAAAAGGAGATTTAAAAAAGATTATATATATTTAATATTTTGGTTAAGTACGAGTAACTCGGGATCTTGAAATAACGATCTCGACAAATTGTGTGGCACCGACCGACGACATTTATTTTAAAAACTTTACTAAAGAACGCTCTTGAGTAAAAATGATATTTACTAAAAATTAGTTAAAATGTTGCATTGGTTGTTGTGTTCGTAATAAAAATGTAGATGGCATCGTTTATTTTAAGTATTAATAATAGAACGTAGTTAATCCTTCGTCAGTATAGTTGGAGGAACGGATTCACCGTCACTTGTTTTTATCCTTACTCCCGCCGCCATGATGCTCCACCTTGGTGTTAGGATTAGGTAGATCCCCGAGGGGTATAATGCTCCCACCCCCATTCGCATTGGAAAGGACACACAGGGGCAAATTAATGTCAATGTACAAGAAATACCATACGGCACATTTTAAATTGTAATTGGAGTGAATTCTCACTTTGTGGCAAGTAGCACATCTTTCCTCCTGTACGCATCAGTGGGGTCAGTTGTATGGTTCCTGGTCAAGTACTCTGCGACTTGCCTCGCTGGGAACTCTGTCTCACACACGTACCCAAAATCCCGGGCCAAGTGGATTGCTTCCCCTGCAACAAAATTACAGTTCGTTTTTACACGTGAATAGATATTTGACGTAAGTTCATAGAAGCCCCTAGGCGATGAAATTCATAATGCTAATTTGTTAAAAAAGAGATCACACTACACGACACTTTTGCCGACAAAAGTTGTGCTGGCTGCATTTCAAAATATTTTCTTCCACCTGAACAATTCCATTTAAAACAAACAAAAAAGAATTGTTAACAAACCTTCAACAAGAGAAGTTAGCAAAGTAACGTTCGCAGCTTTCCTTCTCCCAGCTGGGAGGTTGAGACCAATCTTTTCCAACTTCTCCCGAAGTAACCGTCCACCATTTTTCGATTTGGCCCTGAGAGAAAATACAAACAAAGGCCATTTATACCTCAACTCTAAACAAACGATGTATCCGCATCACAATCGGTATTGATGTTAAGTACCTCCTAAGAACCCCGCCAAGCAACGAAGCGTTGAGGCACTCCGGAGGCGACAGTCTCCTCTGAACCTCCCCGACAGTGACCTTATACTTGGAAGTCGAGCTGAGTAAGCTCAATCTGCCAGGAACACTGCAAAACACGTCAGCAGGAGCTGCAAGTCCAACTCCACCTCCGCCACCGCCGTGATGCAAAACAAGGTCCTTGCCTTCTCGCGGCTTCATGCCTGAAAACATTAAACTCTCGATTAGAAAAGCCATTCTTCCATGCACTTGTCAGTTTTACTGAGCGGTTCGAGTATATGCAAAACCCCTTACACAAATCGAGTAGCCCACCGTTAATAATACTACCGATCCCACCGTTCGCATCTACCAAACAAATACACCATTTTATAGTTATGAAACCTCCACCAAAAATGTTACACAAGCAACACATTACACACACAACCCATGTATAACCCACCATTCTCCTCCTCGCGCTCCTCATCCTCCTCCTCTTCCTCATCCAACTGCTCTTCCTCCTCATCATCCTCCACCTCAACAACCTCCTGCTTAACAACCCCAAAGACCTGTCC
>JAHZMV010006186.1:0-18102 GCA_027743765.1 Coecobrya sp. COE2
ATTTGCCTATCTCTGAGATATTTAGAATTTAGCGAGTGCCACTCAAAATTGAATGCTCCACGTACATTCATGAAACACCATGAAATAATCGTAATAACTCGCTTGTCCATATTGTCAGCCATGGCGGCATTCTATATAGATGATAGAGGTTATAAAATCCAAAGTGTTGTTGAGAGCGAAGAAGATGAGAGCAATCAAGCGTCTTTTATATTTAGTACAGCCAAAAGTGTTGACGGTCTACTGAAATGAAAATAAAAGGTTTTTCCCATTGTATTTTATATTCGCATAAGATTCGTTATTGCTTCTAGCCAGTGAGCTATTAAATACAAGGAGGTTGCAAGAACGTTAGGAACCTGACCTGTGATTGAAATTTCCCATTTGAATACATTACAAACGGTTGCTAATTTCAACGTTAGTAACGGATCGCCATTTGAAAAGTATGGGAATTGTTCCTAGAAACAACAGCGACCCCATAACAAACTCTCAAAGATTTTTTACATAGGCATGCCTATTCCATGTCATGTTTATTCACAGCTTCTAGCACGTCATTTTAAGTTAACCCTTGCTAATATTGCAAAGTAAATATTTTCAAGTCAAACTTGAAATTGCACAGTATTTATCAGCTTTTAACTGTTCCGAATAAGTTGGTGTGCAAACGTTTGGAACAACCACTGTGATGCACTGTAACACGAATTGTCATATTGCCATTTGACTCGTTTTTCTGACATCATCGTCTTGGAGAACGATGCTTAGCAGAAGAATGGCAACAGCTTAGAATATTCAACTACTAGTAATTGAATATTCTTAGGGCAGCACATTTAGCATTTTTTGTTAGTTGATAGTTTTAGGTTATGGCTGAGGCAACAAGTTGATCTTAAATGTGAACCTGTGAATAAACATAACTCACTGATGTGAACCTCAAATGATCATGAAGGAATGTTCCAAACGCAGCAAAGTAGTGAACTTGATGGTAGCAAAAGTACTACAGCACAGGCTAAAATGAGATGATAAATTGATGTTTGCGATTTGGATGATTTGTGAATGGGATTAGGAGGACATAAAATACTAACTATAACTGTATAGACATGTTATCCTGTGTGACAAGTGGAAACATTAGTGAGTAGATGGCGACGACGAACGGGTTTGAGAAAAGTCTTTTTCATAAATAAACATACTCACACATGATGAGTGAAGGATCCAGTAACACTCTTTCACACAATCATATTTTGGCTTTGTTTTTGCAGATTGAAATTATTTATTCAATAGAGAAGGAATGCATATGCACTTTATACTTGGTAAACAATTCTGAATCCCGATGCACCAATAGAGGAGCCTGGAATAATGCATCAACGTTGCCTGCCAAAACAGCTCGTCTTCTCTGCATTCTTACACAACTGCTATTCCAAAAGCGTAAACTAGTTACAGCAAAAGGAATGTTTCGTGAATTTCCGTTGTGCAAAAAGGAATTCCGTAGCAATTTTATCACTAGTATCGGTTTGTTGTTGAATTGAGAACATTTGGAAAGAAGGAAAGTATTCACCTTGAGTTACCCCTTCAGTATCAAGTATAAAATGCAAATTCATTGATTATTGAAAAAATATGCACATGAGAAAAAAATGTATATGGTACACACAAAATGAAGTAGTATATTTATGGAGATTTGATACAAACGTGCATACACTCGATATTGCTGTTATCAACAGGAAGTAATATACTAAGCAACAAAATAATCTAAGACAGCAGGAATCTCAGCGGCTGATATTTTTAACATGCATTTTATTTTATATTTTTCGTCAAGGATGATATAAGCATGTATGTATCTTCGTTTTCAGTCGTACTTTTTAATTGATTAATTAAACCAGTATTCATCGGCATTGATACCTGCAATGAATATTATACGTTGAGAACGTGGTTAGCTTGATAAGGATAGTAGAGCTGAAATGCTTGATTTGATCTCATTAGTAGGAAAACGCATATATGGCAGAATGAGTAAATCCCACCAGGAAAATGTCAAAAATCAATTACTATATAAATATATTATTCACATTATATGAATTCTCAGTAGGCTTAAAGTGGTTAATTTCGTTTCCCCAGTAAATACTTTAAACAGGCTCCCCTGTTGTTCGTTTCCAATTAATTTTGGTGATGTCAACTTTATTCGTTCATTCAATCCTTCATCCATGAGCCAAGTGTCAATTTTTTATGCAACGGACACAATTCCATGAATATATATGACTTTTTTGCTCTTTGATAAATAATATGCTAATACATATTTTCTTTTTCTGGTTTACAGGCCCATGTAACGTTATCTCCTACTGTGTATCCTGTTCCTCGCCGCGGAACCCTTCAAGTTACACTCTACAATCCGATGAAAACTGTTGTGAAAATGTTTGTGATCAATTACGATCTTTCAAGCATGCCTGTCAACAGTCAAACGTTCATCCGTCAAAAAATCCTATTTATGCCATTGGGAAAGTCAGATAGGGACCCAAACGCTCGAAAATGGCTTCGCTACCTGATTCATCTTCGTTTTGCGAGCTCTGCCAGCGGAGACAAGATTTACTTGCACAAGGACATTCGCATGATTGTGCTTCAAAAGTCGGACGCAGATACGGCTGTTGGCTTATCATCCGTCACAGGGGTTGTTGGTGGTCCATGTCATGATAAAGTGGCAGCATATACATCATCATCCTCTCCAGCAGCAACTCCATATGAACTACGAAGTTTCACGTACTTTGCAGATGCTCCAGCATGCAAATAATAGACAGTTGGAAAGGATTATAATATGTTACATTTCTCCGTAGAGGTTTCTTGTGCTGATGATGGACCTCCTTTGAATGGAAATGAAGGCAAATTTTTAGGGGCAACTTTCTTCATCACGTTGTGGAAGGATTGAAGGTAGCAAAATGGAAGCGAAGATGATAAGATAGATCATATAGTATGCTACCGATATAGGCTGTAGAATAGGTAATATCTCACTCAAAGCGTTTTTGAGAAAATCCATTTGTTTGTGTACTGATTTTGTGGATATATGATTTCGTGGAGTTTGGAGAAAGATGTGAGAAATAGCGCAGTGTGTACAAATTGTTTCAAAGCAGAGAAAATATTATGTATATGTATTATAAAAATATATTATATAAAAATATATCTATGTAGTTTTAGTCGACAGCGTATTTGCCAGGCGCCGTGAAGTTTACGGAAATTTAAAAAAGAAACTGATGATAAAGAAGTATGAAAACGTATAATCTTGTGAAAAGGATGATATGTTAAGTTTCTTAATAAAAATGTTGGAAAATGCAAAATGGCAGTGGGGTTTTTTTATTACTGTATGTATTTATATTGTACATTGAGGACACATTGAATTTACTGATGCACGGATAATCAAACTTTACAATTTATTGCAGCTGATCAAATACTGATTAATACTCTTGCATCCAGTGAGACATCATCACACACCTTAAATGCACCTCAGAGATTCTTAAAAATACGCATGTCTATGGGGAATAAACATAAACTATTGTCATATGTGAAAGCATTCATTCATTGGAGAAACGATAATTCTAATTCAGATACTGAGATACTCCACACGAAAATATCAACCTTTGTTTGCCGCCACCTAACATTACATGATTTGATGATTTGCATATAACAAGATAGCACACCAAGTGTTTCCAGTACTCCAGAACTGATGCCTTCAAAAAGCATAACAAGAAATGGGAAAATACAGTTTTCTAGCATTCGAACCCAGTTTATTCGATAGGGCAGGACTAGGAAAGTATTGGTTGAATTTTTAATCCAACTCCCCCAGATGAATTCTCTCGAGTTAGAGTTGGCACAAACAACTATTCCATTGCATTGGCTGGACGCAGTCCCCAGTCCCCAACGAGCTACGCAAAAGTGTGGTGCGTTTTGCCCTTACCTCACGCACATCATCATCGAGATCCTCACATTAACACTGAGGTAGTTTAAACAATTTATTTTTATACTTCCGGGTTTCTACATGACTCCTATCATTAGTCATAAGACTAATATTTTTTCTGCTGTAGTCATCATCAAAGATCTAGGAAAGACCTAAAATGTTTCCTAGATATTGGTCATAATAGCCAAATGTATTCTCATTGTCACATTTAATATCTTAGAAGGCCTACTATTTGGAAAGAAGAAATTGACATGACTGTTTTCTTTCTTTTCTTTCTTTAGATTCAGCAAAATTTATTTTCTCAAAAAGCATCAAAAATAAAAAATATTACATGGTATTTTCCAATTTGAACTTTTGCTATTGCATGTTGACGCTTCAGATGATAGTGATTATTTCACAAGAATCCTAGTAATATGCATATATTAAAAACTAGTCATGTTAACCGTGATGGACAATACGTAACCGAATGCGTGTGGCAGATGACAGTTGAATCGATGTCACTCCAGAAACTCTGATGCACTTTTTTCCTCTATGCAATAACACTTTTTGACCCGTACCCACCCCTTCTCCCCTACTCCTCGTCCACCGAATTGATCCCATTTCCCTAAAGCAAAGTCAACTTTTCACGTTCTATCGATCTATGCAATAAAAAATGTTTGCCCATAATCGAAGCATGTAAATTTTCTCCGGCGCCCCTCCTTGGGGTCTCGAAGGCATTCATGGAGGTAGGTCCTCTCCACCTAATGTACAGCCACACTAAATTTGGAGAGAATGGTTCAAAGGGTGTCAAGGTTATAGCGTGTACAGTTCACAGGCAGACGGACGGACAGACAAACAAACTAAAAGCATAACTATGCAAAATCTAAGATTCAGCCTACGAATGCATACTATCATTTTGTGTCCTGTTTGCGTGTTTGTGTATTTGGATTCTTGGATCAAATGTTTGAATATTCGTAACAATTAAATAAACGGATTTATTTCATAGATGAAAGCGGTCTATATAATGACAATAGTAACATGCTGTTGTATGAGTCACAATTTAAAAAAAACTCGGAAAAGAGTGTAGATATAATTGCTCGAATTTATTCTTAAAAAATTGTCCACAACCCATTATTACAAACTAAGCTTTTACTGTTTTTTTGTTAAAGATTTTTTTCTAGAAAGATTTTCTACAAAATAAAAGCTATACGCCACCATGTCATCATTTTCATGATTCTCACTAGTAGTACATTCAAATATATAATATATACGTACGTATATGATTTCTTCTTTCTGTGCTATAAAGGTCAAAGGTTACATATAAAGACGTCACCTTACATATGTACACGCACAAACAATCATAATAAACAATCAAGTGAATGTAAATATTTTTAAGCTTACGTTGATTAAGCTTATAAGTTAATTCAACATGCAATCCTAAAATGCACATTTATCACTAAACAAAATATTGTGTATGTTCTTCATAGCAAGCAAAAAAGTTCAGTTTTCTATCAACTACTAATGTAACAATAATATTAATTACATTCCGTTCTTGGTTAAAGTAATGTTAATGAAATAAAGATTAAATAATGATAATAATAGCAAATCTGATGATGAAAATAAACCTATACACTTTCTCTCTTTGTAATATTCCAGAGTAAATCAATTGATGACAACATATTTAACAGTACATATAACGAAAAATTAAACGTATGTACACCTAAGTAATCTGAATAACATAATAATAATAATATGTTCCTGAATAGCATCATCATTTTTACATGCAAATCAAGTAATCGCATCATCACTTTTGTTACACAAAACCGAAATTTTGTTTTACAAAATAAATCAAAAGTTTGTAAGATTTTCGTTTCGCGTCCTACTACAAAAATTGTCAACAATATCATCACACTTACTCATGCTCACGCCCACTCGCTTTCCAATCTATTTACTTTTCTGTTCCTATATCCAGAGAGAGAGAGACACGCAATCATAATAAAATATCTCGTTTTCAAATCCGCATAAAGATAAATGGGTGTATAACTACATATTTGCCTATAACCAAACCCATCTTATAATCGTTTCAAAGAGAAAAGCTATATAACGCTAAACATTTCAAGTTCCATCGAAATAAAAAAGCCTAACATTTTCTTAATTTATGCTGCTGATTGTATCTTGTTGAAAAAACAACTAAAAGGTTATTGATTGTTGCTGTTACAATAAAAAACTTGAACTAAAAGCAAAATAAGCACAAAAATAATTGTTGTTGTTGGTATATAGTGTAGCAATATATTACCTATTTCCTTTTTATAATATAAATATTTTCTGGACTGTCTGCAGAGATGATCGTCAAACAAAAAAGTTACTTTGTAATTCATGATCAACTTGATTTTCTCAATTTCTAATAAATCTACGCTTGTCAAAAACATCTTTTTAAATAATTACATGAGAGGATATAACAGCGTCATATTTAACGTCCTGTCTATGTTATCATAACTGTATGGTAGAAGTAGTACAAGTTAACAACAACGAGACAACAGTGGTGATAATAATATAATTAATAATAATAATAAGACAATATAGTATAATAATAATAAATTGATTTCGTTACATGTGTTTATATGTATTTATCATCAAAAGTCAACCTGACCTATCCTAAAGCTTATCGTTTTCCTTGTAATATAATAATAATAATAATCATAACTCTGCTTATCATCCTAACCTAACTGATTATATGTACACCTACATAATAAGAAGGAATATATTAAATGTTATCATAGAACTTTGTATGAATTCATAGCATATATTTTTACGTGTAACGTGTATAGTGTATGGACTTACAGTATAAAGTATTTTTTATACTATATAAATTTTTTAAAACTATTTATAAAGTTAAAGTATATAGGTATGCATATATATAGATTTATATAATTTTAGTACCTATGATTAAAGTATTTAGTAGTAACATTTTAACTAGCAATATTTATACTATGTTTTATTATGCTTATAAGATTATGCTGTTCCGTTTAAACAACTTTTTGTGTGTGTAAAGTAGTACGAATATTTTTCATACTATATACGTCTACATAAATCATTTATGTGTGTACAGTATATAGATAGCACTTATCCATCTAATAATAATAATATATTCTTTTTTTATGATTCTCTCGTTCATCATATCATAGCATTGTGAAACATTCCATTTTTCTCAGCTTTCTCCAAATAAAATCGTTTTAGTGAAACAGGTACCAAACATACAGTTACATAGCTAGCTATAAAGATTTTTCTTTTAACGCAATAGTTATAGGTAGGTTAGATCTCTCTTTCTCTCGCTCACAGCTTTTTCATGTAACAGGTTATAAGATAATAATAATAACATTTTTTGCAGCAACGACAATTTGTATTAGAGTTAGTAGCAGATGTAGTGCAATGAAATTGTAAAGTTTATAATTTATAGTGCTTTTCCAGATTTCTTCTCTTTTCAATTCTGTACTGTCACCCTTTTGCCGATTGATGGGGGGAAAATTTGTATCCAATTATTTTTGTTTTTCTGATGTGATTGTTGTTTTGTGAATTTTGTCAGTAAAGAGTTAAGCAATTTTTTTTCGAAAACTCGGCCAGCAAACATTCGTTCAAGTAACTCACACACGTACACTATTTATTTTTATACTTGAAATATTATTATTTGTAGGTATAAAATCACTTGTTGACCTGCATATACGTATATTGCGTATGTAAGAGAGTTGATAAACTTTTCGTTTAACTCGTTAACAATGTTTATCTCCTCGTTCATTCTGTTCAACTTTCTCTAACAACAGCTTTGTTGATAGTTAAAATCTTTCCAGTTAGTTTAGATCTATGCTACTTGTAAATCCATCGTATATAAAGATTAGCACTCACAGGCAGTTATTCCATTCCAAGTGGATTTTGTTGCATATCAAATGGATGCTTAAGAATTGTTCTCTATTCATAATTTGTAAATATCTTCCTCTTATTTTTATGTATCAGTTATGTCGGTTAATTTGTAATGTACGTGTACATGTAATAATTGTGTACCATATATCACTGTTAAAATAACATCTTTTCTTCCAATTCCTTTTCTACTCACAACAATCAACAATGAATACATAGGACTGTGTTTCCTATTACAAATTAGGCGAAACAATCAACACTAAATGATTACTTATATTTCCTCTTTGTTCTCTGAAGAAGAGATGAGTAACAAACCAACTTATTTAATGTTGTGTTAACTATATTGATAATGAGCCTTAGATTTTAACGTTGATCAACAACAAGAAAATGAATAGAATATTTTTAAACGGCAGTTGTTTTCTTATGCGTTCGAAAGTTAAATTTCATCAATTCATTTGAATCTTTCATTCACAACAAATAATTTAGTCCAACAAAGTAAATAGTTAAGAAACAGATAATTGCATATTGCATATAAGTTTTACTTTTTTTCTTGAATAAAATTATGTACGTGTGCCATTTTATTTGAACGAACGCAAAGTAAGAGTGGAAAATGTCGGCTACTTTGACATAAAATATCTTATATGTTAGCAAGTTTTGTATATATATTTATATCGGATACATACTTTTTTCAAAAAACACACACGCACAATCTGCTCTCATGTATAAATATATATTATATTAATATATACTCTTAGATTAATTTTTGGTTTTTCTAATAAAAAGAAGAGCAAATTCTTTTGTATTATAGTTTACGTGTTTTTTGTGTACTATAATCTTTAAATAGAGTTTTTTCTTCGTTTTTTGATGATAAATTTTTATTAATTTTTACTAAAAAATTTGCTGTTTTTATTATAATTTAGCTGTAGCGTTGTTGTCGTTGATGTTTTTATTGTAAAGCTCGGCATCATCCCACCAGACGTAATGAAACACTCCGGCACGAGAGATTAAACTTGCGTGGTGATTCTTCTAAAGATTCTTTTTTTCTCGCTTGATTATTTTTTATATTTTGTGATGTTTCTTTGCAAAATTAAAAAATGATGATGATAATGAAAGAGAGAATCTAAAATGAAATTCGTTCTGGAATTGAACTGAAAATCCATTATTTTTTTCTTTTGCCGTTTGCGCAAAAAGATTTGTAGCTGTAATGATAGTAGAGTTGTGTTGCAGATATATAATGTGTATATATATTTTAGCACTATATAATTTTTATAGTAAATTTAATCCTAATTGAAGTAGTAGTCGTAATTTATTATATAGGCCCCAGACAGGAAAAAAGCACATGCGCTCGCTCATTCGTTCCTCTTCTTCTTCGTCCGTGTGTTATGCTATCTTCTTCGCAATCCTGCAGATCGTGTTGATCATCTCTCTATAGAAAACGGGTTTAAAAACTCTAAGAAGGGAAAGAGGAAAAACAATTAAAAGATACAATTTTAATTTAACTTTGCAAACACTCTTCTTTTTTTTCAAAAAAAAAACAAGAAAGGAAGAACAAAGCAGAAGAGAAGAGTGGAAGAAGAAAGTAGGAAAAATATAATAACAATCAAATCGGCAGTTTTTTTTGTAAAGAGTATTTTTATGAAATTAACAGTTAAAATCAATATTAAAAGGAAAAAAAACAAAATGAATCATATGTGTTTTAAAAGTATAGTATAAGTGTGAAGCTAAAAATATATTCATATATAGACTATATATTTAAACAATATTTAATGTTATTAAAATTATGTTTAGGAATGAATAAAGAGATAATCGGTAATGATTACCTTTCAATAATCAGATTAATATGTACTCGAAGGTTTTAATTAAATGCTTGAAAATATTTGTGTTTTTTGTGTATCTCTTGGAGATATTTGCCCGTTGGATGTAACGCGCTGAAGTTTTTTGTTTGTATGAAATTACTTACGAATCATGTGTCCACAGCGAAAAGTTCTTTGTGCAGTGCTGGGAACTCTAAATGAGATGCCATTCTACGAAGTCTTCCTAGTGCCTCTAAGTGGAGAAGGCTTAGCTCCCTGAAAATGTAAAAAATAAGTAGGTGTAAGCTATAAATTGCTTCATAGTGTTCATATAAGTGTCATTGCTTCATTGGCTTTCATATAAACTGTAAGATAGTGCATACCTTAGTTGAGGTACACGTGCTACCAAGGCGTCTACAACGGTGACATCTCCCTTGATGGGAAGTCTGTGGGTCTTGGCCAACTCTAACCGTAAGGATCTCAACACAGCTGCGTTCAATTTACCGATTTCTTCTGTTCCCTTCAATCCCGGTCGATCTGAAATTTTTCCCAGAAAGTAAATACATACTTTTCAATTTTCATATTGCAACTTCTTCATTAATCACAGCAACCAACAACGACAGGTTTATTGGCATAAAAGAAAGGAAAAATAGACAATGAAAAGAAATAATAGATATGGATTATTTTTTAGTTAGTGGTTAACCCGGTGAAAGTAGGACGTAGGCGGAGTAGAGTGCGAGTTGAGTCTCGTTGAGTTTGAGCTCCGCAAGAGCCCTAGCGACATCGAAAATAGACGTGATGAGTTTCATTTCGGTGGTGTCCGCAGTGAGAAAGGCATCGGGTGGGACTGTAAATCATTGTAGATATTAAAATATAAAATTACATTAATGAACTAAAACACCTGGGGCAATACAAATACGCAATATAAACATAAATTGACTTACGCAGTGTTTCGCCAAATAGGACGGAGTTGGTGCCCGGATCAAAATGACGTGAGACACGGAGACACACAAGTTCAAAAGCACCGGCTGAAAGGCAAAAAAGGTACCGTCAATTAGTATGATGTATTATATAATATTATTATTATGATATATATCCAGATACAGCTCTAAAGCTTTATTTGAACCTGATATTGTAAATAAAGTTTACGCACCCAGTCCTTTTTTCTTAATCATTCAGTTATCATTTTAATTTTGTATTTTAAATTCAAAATGTCTGAATCAGGAAAAGAAGTGCATTATTGTGATTTTGTTGAACCGAGTAGCAACAAAGTTTGTGGAAAAGCAGTCGGTAGTAAACGGGCATTAGCTAATCATAAACTTGTGCATTCAGGCACTGTTGTCTGTGAAAAGTGCAACAGGAGATTGAAAAAAATGCGAGAAGCCTAACAACCCATGTTTGTTCGAAAAATGAAGAAGCAGATGACCTTTATGGTGATGGAAAAATGTTCAAGAATATTCTAAGTAAAACAAAGCTTCTTCTTCTAACCGGAAATACGATGAGCTTCTGAAGGAAAAAGATGCAGAAATTACGAGATTGCAAGGGAAACTACAACGTGCAGAACAGGATAAAATTTTGGCCCAAAAAATCACAACTGTTCACCAGGAAACAATATCCAAATTGTCCCTTCGAGCCAGAATTGCGGAATACAAACTGAAGCAGACACAATAAATGCACTTTTTTAATAAAAAATAAATCAACCTTTCAGCAACACAATCTGATCATCCTGAGGAAGTCTCATGAATCCAGGAACCATCTTCGCAAACTCGATTATTTGTTGGACGACGGCAGTGAGGCGGTTGGCTGCCTCCAGCCAGAGGTCTTCATGACCCATGTCTTTGAAGTAGAGGACCTATACCATGAAAATAAACAACTGTTTGTGTTTCTCTTTGTCTATTATAATAGTATTGTAAACGTATGCAAACCTACCTTTGCAATATCTTGAGGACGACGGAGCATGTCTGAGATTTGTTCTGTGGGGAGAGAAGACAGCGATTTCAAAATGGTTACCTTTTATATTAATCCAGTATTCATACATGCATAAATCAATTAATATGCTTGCGAAATGCCTTTCTTGTTAGCTTACCAGTGGAATATAGACATGTCCGGTTATGTGCATCAGTGATAGTCCTAGCAAGGAGTTCTGAGATCTGGAATTTCAGATTAGATTTCAAGTTAAATTTCATTGAATAAATAAATAACTTTCAACAATCATAAGTCCTCTTGTAACAAATGTATCGCAGCTTACCTGGATAGAATTCGCAGAAGGCAGGTTGTTATTACTACTACTTGTACTCGAGGTCGTCGTCGTGCTGATGTTTATCATGTTTTGTGAGTCAGGTAGTTCGGATGACGAGCTAGATCTGTTTACTACTACGGGCTCAAAACCACTACTTGTGGTTGAATCTACAAAGTCACCACCCATGTCATAGGATAAGCTTCCAGGTTGACCTTGTGTTGATGTTTGATTGTAGGCAGTGGGCGGAGTGGGAGTAAATCCTCCGTTAGGTGTGTACCTGCAAATTATACAAAGTTTTCAAAACGTTAGCTTACTTCACAAATGCTACATTACTTAATCCATGTAAACGAGCTTATAAACGCAACGCTGATGAAATATATGACTCATACCACACACGCGTACTTAGTACTTATGCTTATATGTATGTATCTATACAATAAATATTATTATTAGTTGATGCCCGTACCCGGTGAACCAAATGATGACAGAAATGGTAATAACCTACTTAAACTGTATATAAAACACGAAGCCATTTAATGTGTTTTGTTTCTGTTTATCTCTATACCACAAACGAGAATATATCTTACAGAGAAGAACCTCATTCATAAAAATTTTTCCATTCATGTTGATCCATCCCATTCATCGTTATTTTCCATTCATCAAATTAATATGCCAGATTCACTGGCCTGGTATCAAGTGTCATTTTATGTGTAATTTAATTAATTTCATCCTTTTGTAATATCCTTCAATTACTTTGCCAATGTTATCCCAAATAGTGCATTTCATGAAACAATACATTTAAATACTGGTTTTTGGTGCACTGCGATAATTATTGGTAAAATGTAATTTTCGCCTTGCGATAGAAACCCAACTGGACTGGCTCAATTTTCGTTTCAGTATTTCATCAAACACGAAACTGAACCTGTCGAGCTAATTGTTTGTATACCCACATCTTCCAGCTTTCAGTGTGTAAGCGTAGAATGAGTGACCTACTAAAAAACTAAGGCAATTGACTTGATTGCGCTAATGAATATGGACACCAATCCATTAGTACTGTCTTATGGCATTTATTAGCGGTTACACAAACTATCCGTTTACACCTGTCTGATTGCATGCATGTTGCATGTCAGTCATTCAGCATTTTCAACCATTATTCATCCCAACTACTTGTCTTCGTGTTGAGTAAATAGCCTCAAACTGGACTTTTGGCTTGTTGTTGTAGTGGACTACTTAGCTGCAGTTTCCTGCCTACTTGCTTTACCTTCCTATTTTATCATGATGGATTGTACAAACACAACTGTAATGATTAACGACAAGCTTAGATAACTCAGCCATTCAAGTTGCCTTTTTTCGCTCTACAAGCTTCCTCAAAGTAATCATTATTGTGTGAAATCCGATCGCAATTATCATCGTCATCATCCTGATCCTTCTTTTCTCCGGCAAGAAACCATTCAATGCAATTCACACACACGCGAGAAAAAGTAGGTCTTCATTCAATATTTCATTTTTCGTCTAACGGGACTCGTGTAAACAAGAAACCCGTCTGGCAGAACAAACAAATACGTAAAGTAATACCACGGCTTCATTTTTTGTCTGCTTGCTGACAAAGGTTGAGTGAATGTGTGACTATCAAAGTTCATTATAAAGGCACAAGAATTACTTAATTGATGAAGCAAATTATAGTGGGACACTTTCTTCGCCCAAAATCAACCCCTAGAATGTCACCGATGTAGAAAAAGGAACCTGAAAGAAATGGGGAAGTGCATTTATATAAGAAAACATGCTCAATATACTATTTCCGCATACACACACATGTTTTACGTATGTTCTTCTCATTTTTCTCAGGTTCCGGTAACGAGCCAGTGAAAGGAGGAAAAATAAAAAAAAACAAGTGGGAGAAGAAAAGTAGGTTATTGTACTTTCTGTTGTTTATTATTCCTATTCCTGGCTTTCGTGCCGTGTGAGTAAGCAGACGCACACGATGTCTGAGTAAGCATAATATCCTACACATATATGTATTACAAACACATACTATGCAATATCAAGTTTCCAGGAACAAAGGTTTCCCTTCTGTGCCTTTTGCCGGCTTCTAATATTACCTTTGTAGTAAGCAGAAAATGAATTTGGGTAGACGTTGCCGATATATATAAACATTAAACACTTACTACATTACAACCACTACCTTACGTTTAAAGCGTTTGTGTGAGTACATTTATTTGGGTATTGGGTATATCCTTTCCCTTTTGTCTGCTCCGTACAAGTGTTTTACTAGTCACGTTTTTGAGTATTTCCGACCCGACTCTCACATATGTGTATGCTTTGTGTAAAGCTCCTTAAAATGCACCATACATATTTGGAACTCTATTAAAGTTAAGAATGAGAAAAGAGATAATTTATTAGTTTTGTTGTTTTCCCTACAAGAAAGGAGAAGACTGCCTCCAACTACATAGAAGCAGCAACAACAGGGAAAATAACGGTGGTTGATTTGATGTGTGGTGATGGTTGATATTGTTGATATGACGGTGGGTGAATTGTGACGTATTACATATTTATGCAATATAGTATATTGAATATACTGCAAACATATATATTTTCCATTTTTATCGTGAAGATATGATACGGGTATATACTTTTAGATGTAATGGAAGAGGTTCGTGTGTATGCTTATATAAAGTCATACTATCCTGCCAACAACCATCATCATCACCACGACGCGTGGTGGTTGTGCTTTGCAGTGGTTGACCTACATTTTTCATTTGCTCTTTTAACCAGCTTGTGTACATGGATGGCCTCTGAGTTTATTATAAAAATTGCTTAAGTATAATGGCTTGAGCAAAGAGCGGCGATGACGATGATGAGTGTTGGGTCTTGTCTTGACTAATGTCAAAAGGTTAAATTCAAACCTCTTTTTTGTGCTGGGATTTTTTTGAGATGATGGAACGGATTTTGCAAAAAAAGCACACAAATCTTTGGCAAAAATATAATGTGTGTACCGTTAGAATGGATGAAATAAACGTTGCGAAAATATTAAAAGAAAGGTACTTAATAATAGCAGTTATAATAATTACAGAGGGAAAATGATGTGTGTAATTAATGATTTTGCTGGTGTACTTACTCAGTGGCGTAATGACTGTAAGGATTGAGGTGTTGAGGCTGATGTGGGTTATGATGAGGATGATGGGCCGTTGTCTGTTGAGGATGATGGTGTGGATGGTGAGGGTTATAAGGTAGTGTGTCCGAACTTGAAGGAATGGTAGGATCGTAGCCACCTCCGGATGAGTCCGGCGCGGTGTCCAAGCTATTACTACTGCTACCTGAGGGTGGACCCTTCATCTGCGCCCGGTGGTAACGCACTTCGTCCTCAACCTTTTCCCGCTGCTTCTTTGACATCCGGCCGAACTTGACCGCTGCAATAAATATAAAGAAAATTAAAGATTATAAGTTTGTTGTATTTTTATTAATAACATTATTGGCCATTGCATATATAATAATAATCCACTGGGACAACTTTTGACTTTGGTATGACGTTGATTAATATGAAATAAAGCATAAGAAATGCAGATTAAAGAAAAAAGTTTAAAATTGCTGTAATTCGTAACTATCAACTTATACTTTTTACTCAAATTTCTTACTCTGACAGAAAGTTTTTTCTTCTCTTTCATTCAAAAGGCAATTTGTACATATGTACAAATAAAGTTTTTCTATGAAAAGCTATTGGTGCAAGCAAATGGTTAGACACGTTGCATCATCTATTTTCATTGTTATTTTTCTGTTACCCCATCAGTTCATTAGTATGACTTTTTTTGTTTGTATGCAATTCTTGTTAAAGTTCCAAGAAGTCAATAATGATGAGATGAGGGAAGAGAGAGGGAAACTAACCGAAAGGAACGTAACAATAAGTATCTTCTACTAAACATGATTTTCAACGGAAAATTTCTTTATAAAACCGCTACTTTTGATGAAAGTAAAATGTTTAATCAAATTAAATTTGAAGTTTGCATAGAAGCTTGGATGGTAGCTCGATCAACACAATTCATTGGAATTTGCAATGAAGGGAGTGATGCATTTTATTGCTGTAGCATTACCATTTGCATACAATATGTACTTGTTTCGTTGCAGTTTTGAAGGTAAACGGAAACCAATGATAACCTTTAGTTTACAGAAATAGCTTTAGATTTTCCAAATACGTGTTACACGGCATACCTCTTCAAAGTCTATATATTTTGTAAAGGACTTCCCCTTTCAGAAATTCAATTAGATCTGGAGGGGCAGGTTTTCAATTGTAAAAAAGTTGTTATATGCAATCGATAACAAATTTAAATAGACGTTTTAAGTTGAGTGTAATCTTCATCCTATTCTGTCATACAGCAGTCCGTTAGCAAGTATCGCTTTTTATAAATTGAATTGAATCCTCGATTATTTCTCAACAATCCAGTGCAACTGTATGAGAGAGCTCGAGCATAACGTAATGTTGCTGCAGCTTCCATTTTTATAGTACTGTATGTACATCATACATGTTTATACTTGACATATTTAAATTTAAAACCTTCCCCGTTTTCTCCGTAAGCGATTTCATAATGGGGCAAGTGCAAATTTGCAATTTGATGTACATATGGTCTACATAATATAGGCTTTTTATTATGTCATATGTGCAAAAACTCTTGTACAAGAAAGTCAACAGTGGTGATGGTAACCTACATTTTTTCACAAAGTAGAAGTGAATAAAATCTATTTTAAAAGTATTCTTGACTTGCATGCAAGTTAATGTGCAAAGTGAAGAGAGAACATTTGTACTTGTGCCACGAATGCACTCATATTGCATTAGAATTTCTAATTTAGAAAGCAGTTTGTGCTCTTCACTTCACAGGCCACCACAGAAACGGAACTGAAAGGAAATAAGCTCCAATTTAAATGGCTAGAAATATAAAATAATCTTAGAGGTCAGTAAAGGTGAGAGAATATTTGGGTCAGTTGATTGTGGAAAAATGTATAAGGAGTGGAGAACTGGACTAAATACTGCATAGATTCCACTAATTCTTTTCTCTACTATTGCATATTTAACAAACATATATGCTTCATTTAGTATTTCTACAAGCCTTGTATTTACATGTCGCCCGCCATTTAAAAGGATTTTTAAATCTTGAAAGTAAAAACGTCTGGAGATAAGTTTTCATTTGGCCGGAAGTACAACTGACTCAAGTTCCTGTCCATTTCTTAAATAGCTGGCTATTATAGTTTCATAATTGCCACTCGTATAGACGCAATAAAAGCCCTTATTAAAGTACACAATAGGCTCAACAAGCAATCATTATGATAATGATACATATGTGATCACAGATAATATAGCGACAACATATACAGCTAAAGCTAAACACATTTGGCAACATTGTATGCATCGTGGCATATGGAAGTATGAAAAACAAACATTTACCTAAACAGCAGAGAATAATTACACATGTGAGTACACTGCATCGTCATCCAAAAAGCACCAATATACCTAACCAAGGTTTCATGGTGTACATTACCAGAAATCGGAAAATTAGGGAGCCGTCTATCCAAACGTCAAAATTTTTAAAAAATCAGATGGGTGTTTTTGACAACATGGGAATTCAAATCAAATGTTTTTGTTTTTTAAAATTTCTGTTCCCACCCAATTTTTGACGTTTGGATAGACAGCCCCCTAATTTTCCGATTTCTGGTAATGTACACCATGAAACCTTGTATCTAACTACCATAATATCATTTCATGACGAAAAATTCTACTACTACGTAGTTTGTACACGCTAACGTTCGCTAAATGGTATAATAATAACAGATAGGTACACACACTCTGTATATCTGTACAAATAGGTACATATTTACGTATACATACTCATTTTATATACGGTATATCAAGCCAGTCAGCAGCCTCAGCCTCATCAGAGGTTAAAGCCCTTTTTACTTACATTTTGCTGGTCATAATAAAAAATGTTACATAGTCGATATCAAAGCATGTATACACAGCACGTATACCCGAGCAGAGAAGCAGAGCAGCAGGTTTAACGAACGTTCTTGGCTCAAATGCCGCTAACCTATGCCTACGTTACGTAGTACTTACGGTACACCAAGCATACACACCATAACACACATAATATTATAGAGAAAATAAGAAAATACCATCATTATCAATATGAACCTTAGAATATTCAACAAATAGAAGAATCGAGCTATGTTACAAAATCTGGAATTTTGTTGCCATCAAAAAGACGAATTGAGTTTGT
>JAHZMV010006187.1:0-12833 GCA_027743765.1 Coecobrya sp. COE2
GTTATTTAATACCCATTACGCCAATTCCCTTAATATTCCAGAAATCACGAAGATTTCACTAAGCAATAATTGGTGTGGCAACGGTTTTCCAATGCAGGGGCCATGGTGTTTACTACTATGCATGGGTTCGGATTACTCGAGAGTTCACTTGCACTTGGCGAATTAAACATTGCACAGTGTGGCGCAAATGCTTAATAGGAAAGATAATTACTACTAATTATTACTCAAAAGCTAATTAGTTTGTTTATTCCACTGAAAGCAATTTTTAAAATTACCAACCTTTATTTTGGAGACGGTTGAATCCTTGATATATCAGTCACTCCGGCACAATATGATAGCACAATGTGTTCATTCCACAAAAAAACGGATTTCCTGGAAAAGGTCCTTTAGGGAATCTGCATATTACGTGACATCAGAAAGGAAATATACTGTACACATTTGGTGAATGTAATGCCAAGCTCCATTATTGTGACAAAAC
Organism: Coecobrya sp. COE2; assembly: GCA_027743765.1. Taxonomy (NCBI): domain Eukaryota; kingdom Metazoa; phylum Arthropoda; class Collembola; order Entomobryomorpha; family Entomobryidae; genus Coecobrya; species Coecobrya sp. COE2. Next base: position 479 of record JAHZMV010006187.1, read on the forward strand.
CGTATAATAAATAAAAGCAGCCGTCGGTAAAAACGAGTCTATTAAATGTATGGTGAGATCCGATAGAGCGAACACATGACTTATTAAATAAAGCGTACATCATTCTATTTTCAAAGAGAAACAATTTCTAAACACAAAGCTAGCCTGATAACTAGAATCAGGGTATCAACATAATATTTATAATTTGCTACACTGGAGAAATTGTGATGTGTTCTGCCAAAATATTATCTCTTCAAATCTAAGCAAGAAGAATCATAGTTCAAAAAGATATTTTGGTTCAGTGAGAATTTAATTTGGTGCTAAATCCATCATGTGGAGCTCAACAAAACAAGGAAAGAACGTGTTTCCGTGAAAGTCAAGAAGCATCAATAAATTAATTTTAGTTCAGGGTACAATGCGAAACAAATATACTAGTTTAGAAGTGAAAATAGAGAGCCAGTATATAACACTACGATGCACAAATTAATATGTAAAGAGAATATTTTACTCAATCGTGGAAAATTCAGCACTTTAGTATTATTTTTTCATGCTTTTTTCTAGAATGAAAAAATTAATTTTTGAAAAGTACCGATGAATATTTAATACTAAAGAAATTAATTTATCCGTCAACAGTTAATTTTATTTTTCATTTAAAACGATAAAAATTTGATACAAAGTTAATACACCATGCCTATCTCTTGTCGTACACTACCAGCTGAAGAGAAATGTACAATTTTCCTTTAGCTTTCCAGCTTCATCTGAAAGTTGACAAGATACCTTTCCGACCACCAACACCACTTTTGACATTCAATAACCAGATATTTTTTTAATTTCTTAATCCAACTTTATATTCTCGGTGGATTTTGTTGCCATGGGTCATTCTGATTCCTTGTGAATGAGGATATTTTGTTTAAAAAGTTTTTTTTTAATTCTAACAAAGAAGCTAGTGCCGATAGAATTTTATTGAACCACAACTTTTTTACTGAGCATATTCTTTCTGAACCATGCCATTTTTGGTTTCTTACTGGTGTTAACACTATCCGCGCTGAGTTTGTTTCCTTCATTCTGGCAATGTATTAGACCGATGGTGACTAAATAATGAATCACTCTTATGGAACTCATGTCGATGATAGCAAAAAAAGTTATTTAAAAAACTTACCATAAAAATATACAAATGGACAAATTTACTATAGTCAGAACAAGCAACCAGGATTACATACCCAAACTAATTACTTTGGTGTCAAAATTTCATCACTCTTTCCAAAAATTAATTTTTTCATTCAAGAAAAAGGCATGAAAAATAAATTAGCCTGCGATGAATTTTTGATACTAGAGAAATTAGCTGCCATATATAAATATACTGGCTTTATCCAACAACATAGCACGTCAAGGTGTTTATTTTTCCGTTCCTACTCTATACAATCTTATCACATTAATTCTCGTTTTGATGGATACTCAAATGAAATATCTGCAAGCTGTTCTATAGAATAATGTATTTATGTTTTTGAAAATATCATTTACCATTTTGGTACACTGCACACGACTTGATCTCATGCTGGCGCTTGGAGGCTAATGTAAATTTTGTAGAAAAATAAGTTTTTTGCATTATTTTAAGTTAGTTGCATTATTTTTAATTTGCATGTAAAGCCTCGGGATCATTTCATATCCAATACAATTTTGTTTGGATGAAAATATTCTCTAAAGATGACTTTGTTCGATTAAAGTAGCGGTAGGGATAAAATAGTGTGAAAAAACGAAAGATTTTTAACAGGCAATACACATTTCTAAATATTTTGACAAATTAAAAAAATACCTAATCAGCATCGGTTATGTAAAATCTCATCAAATAATCATTGCCGTAAAATGTTCGCTACTCACAATGCTGATGAAATTTATTTTTATCGTTGTGGAAGAATTCTTGAATTATTTTAGCTTAATTTTATCTCTCAGACACACACATAATGCTACATGATATGTTGTCCTTGCAATTTCATAATATCCTTCAAGTTGATATAAACTACCATCTTGCCAGAATATCAAATATGTGTGTTATAAAACTCTACTTTTAAGTTCACGACAGTATGAATTCCATAATGTGTTATTTGTAGTGTAACATGTTATAACACTGAATAAAACCGTCATAATGAAGCTTATTACGTTGGCACAAAAATTATGCTTAGACCTTGAAATGAAGTCAAAGAAAATAATTGAATTTTTCATGTAAGAGAGCACATCAAATTGAATAAATACATGGACGAGAACACAAAGAGATTCCGTACTACTAAATTACTACCAACAGCGGCATATATAATGCATGATATTCAGCTCATAATGTAATTATTATGAAGACTAATAATGTGAGCTAGCAAATATTTAATAAATAGAATAGAAATTCAAAGTTTTCACAATCATAGTGACATCAAATATTTGTGTATAATACACGTAAGGGAAAATGGTTCTATATTATGAACGATGTGTAACTTTTTTATTTGGTTCTGTGCATTTTGTCACGTTCCTTGTCTTCTTCAAAAGCATCATGTTCACTTTGTTGATTCTAGCAAAGTAGAAAAATGAACATTTATTTTGTCTTCTAACAGCAATCTGATATTATAAAGTTCTAGAAAAGTAAAGACAAAAGCTTTGTCGTTGTGTTAGCGCGAGTTTCTTTCACGGTCGAATATTTCTAACGAAATGGACCAGTTCTTGTTACGTAACGCTACTGATGATATGATACAAAGAAATTGGACGTTACGTGAAGGAAAATGCTGCCAGATGCTTTTATATTTTTTGTACAATGGACGTGACTTAATTGGATACACATATGTGAGCCATATAGATAGGGTAAATGGAAGATATAATTCGTATATATAATATGTATACCTATATTGTATATACATTGTTTAACAATTCTAATCTTAAATATGAAAACCGGTAAGATAGAATTTATATCCTGCACTTTTTGTATCCATGCTTGAAAATATTCTCTTTACCGGATGACCTTTAGTCTGTAAATACGGTATGTTCATGAATTCTGGTACAAGGATCGTTCTAATCTGACACGGACAGTGAACAATATAAGGCTTTTAGTGCAGCGTATTTAATAGGTAAGACCTTCCAGAGTCACCTTACGACATACCCAGGTTTAAATTGTGTGAAAGCGTGAGAAATAAGTGGAAATTTTATGCACTCCATTAAGAAAACGGAAACATCAAGAAAATGTTGTAGTGTTTGGGAAAGTGCAAATAGGTATAGTTAAAACCTAAAAAATTCCTTTGAATTCTACCATTGTTACGCGAGCCAAATTTTGTGTTTTCAGCAAACTATTTTCCTTTGGCCTTCCATTAGGCCTAATGTATCTTTACTAGTTGGTTTACCATTTTGAGAGAAGATGAAAACCTGATATGGTCCATTATACCCTCCACTACAAAGATTCCCCTTTTCATTCACCTGCCGACAAAGCAAAAATTAAATGACTACGAGCTAAAACACATGCAGACACCAGTAGTCATAAAAATTAATTAGGATTAGTGTCTAATATAAGGAATGGAATATGAAAAATGCTAGCTTACGTAAATATCAAAATCCCTCTGCAAACATCACAAGTACCCTTCTGGCACCAAACACGACCCGATTCCATTATGTTGTATGCATTGTAATGGGTTGGAAGCACATACAAAGCGTATATGGTGATATAAATTTTAAAAGCGGCATAGCCATTGCTCTTGACGAGACCTTGAGATGCACTCTGAAAAAAATCCATACATGGGACCGCTCTGGAACATCAATGCGAAAAAATGAACATGTTATCAGCGAGAAAGTTATACAGAGCAGACTTGCTTCCAGGCAAACACAATGATATACTCTTTTCATTTCCACAATCTAGCTTTCACTTTGTCCCAGGAATTCGTGGAGAGTAAAAGTGCTCAGAGACGAGTAGATGAAACATATCAGGATGGAAGAACCGAGCTCACATTTTAGCAACCATGGGGCTAAATGGTACAATTTTTCACAAAATGAAACCTCGCCTGACTACAGCTTGCCATCTGAATTAACCGAAATCAGTGATAGTTCGTTACTAGGAGTGTTTGCATACGGTGTGGTATTTGTCTTGGCTATAATTCTTTACACATTCGTAATATCGTCGCTATGGAAACGTTACCGAGTGAAGAAAACCCGAATATTTCTGTTGCTTTTGCACTTATCCCTGGCAGATTTAATTGTGTGTGTTATTATAGTTCCAACTGAAATATTTTGGCGATTGAGTGGCTCATGGGACGGCGGAAATTTTTTATGTAAAGCTACTCAATTCTTTCGAGCTTATGGACTTTATCTCAGTTCATTAATTTTGATTTGTTTAAGTGTCGATCGGTTTATTTCTATAATTTTTCCGTTGAAAGCGATTGGAACGGGAGCTTATCGCAGAATTAAATGGATGATAGGAGTAGGTTGGATTGGTGCTGCAGTGTTTTCTGCTCCACAGGCAATACTTTTCAGTGTGAGATCGCATCCCGAATATATGAGTCATACACAATGCGTTACAAGTTTTCGGGGCGAAGAGGACTTCAATAAAGTGAAAATTTACAGTGTGTTTTCGTTAGTGGTTATGTACTTTCTTCCGCTTGTGGTAATTGCGACGACGTATACAGCGATACTGTTGAAGCTGGTTAATAAATCCCAAGAGCACCAATATACCAGCTCTCTGGTGAAATCAGTTACCGACACTCACCAGAATACATCCTTGTGCACTGTTACTCCTGAAGGTGTGAAAAGCTCAAAAAAGTATTCAATAGGTGGGATTAATTCTAAATAGCTTGCGTATTTTAATATTTTTTGGTACAGTGTCCTCCGCGGATCGTGTCAGGAATACTTTTCAGCTAAGATGCAGCACCAATGCTCAAGTCAACTTAACCAAAGCCAAAATGCGAACTCTTTTAATGACAGTTGTGATGATACTAGCGTTTGTGATTTGTTGGACACCTTATGCAGTTATGACACTTTGGTAAGAATCTGGTTTTCAATCCAGATAATATTGCAAATATTTCCTATAGAAATCCAACTAAAGGGAAATTGCTCACAGTGTATATTTAACTTTGACAGGTACATAGTGGACTATCAGGAGGCACAGAAAGTGGACCCTAGAGTACAAGATGCTCTCTTTCTAATGGTTGTTGCCAACTCATGTATTAATCCTTTAATTTACGGTGGATTCACCCAAAAAATTCGGATCCGTACTAAAGTTAATTGCACCTTTCTCTAAAACTCCAATCGGTTTGTACATCAAACATGGCAGAGCTGAATGAGAGAAACATTGCAATGCAATGGTCGAGAATATGGATTTGTTTTCTATTTCATATTACGTATATTCTGCACATTTACTCATTTTAGTCGTTACATTTCAATTTAATTTACCATGCATGGAAATTACTACTTGGTAATGTGGCATGAATCAGATTTCTCATCTATGGCAGTATACTGCGACACTCATTACAATTCCGACGATCACTTCCATTCCAATGACTGGCCTCGTTTCACATCAACTCTGAGGTAGACGTTCCCAAAGGCAGACATTTTATGAAAAGGAAGCAAACTAAAAGCGGGAAACACGTTGAATCCTTCTGATACCTTTAATGGACAGACAGCCTATTATGAACGTCAGACACTGAAGCAAATTCTGTCGGGAACGGAACCGGTTAAGTTAACTTCAATAAAAGTTTTCGTCGAATTTAATTCCCATTTCGAACATACTTATCCTGATATAAAAAACTTTCTAGTATTTTAGTATGTATCACTGTCAGTTGTCATGAGTATATAATTTGTTGCCTCATTGGTATTCTTGTTGGGTAAATTGAGCTTTCTAAAATATATGGGAAATGTCGAACGTCCTAAAAGTCATTCAGTTTCTGACAAAACAGACACTTGGTTTATCAAAGCTGAAGTTTAAAAAAACTTGTTACCAAAATACAACTTTCATTTTTTTCCATTGTGTAGTGTTCGTTACACATTTTCAATTCCCACTTTGCAGAGTGCCATGATAATGTTTTGAAACGGAGATTGTATAAGTTTGAATGAGATTGAGAAATTGTATCGGAACACATTCACATCCGGTTATGTAACGGATTGTCAAAGTGAGCTTCTCACAGATGCACTATTGTTATCGTAAGTCCTCAGGACAAAAAGCGGAATTCCTTTGTTGATTTTGCTTAGGGAAAGTAAACAGTAGAACTGTATCATTCTTTTTTGGGACGTATTGTGGGAATCTGTAGTACTGTTTTCTCCCCGCTTGGTGTGACGACGTGACTTTAAACAAACGACAATGAACTACCTATTTGTCTGGAAAAGAATTGGTATCCTGTACAAAATTGGAAAGCACCAAAGACGATAAAGTGTAGATATAGGCCTATTATGATAAAATTGGAAACGAAATCCTGGTTAGGTGAAAAAGATAAAATTGAACGGAAATAAATTTTAGCTACATAATTTTAGATGGACTTGTGGGCGTTTCCTAGACATTCGTCTTTTTACTCGTTTTTTCAGTGGTCCTATTTTCTATACCGGACCCTAATTTCGGGTGTATATTTCAAATCTGTTACAAAGGAATACCGCATATGTTTTTGATACGTATCTCAATTTAACTCATACAAACTAGGTTTCCTGGCAGTTTACAATTTTGCAGAGGTCCTTACGAAGTTTGTAGTTTTCAATCAACTATATCGAAGAGGTAAATGACAGGAGAATACTGACATATTTATTGATTTATTGCTCCTACAGGTTGTGGTATTTGTACAGTCTGTGTTTATCATACGTGTTACGTCATTTGAATAATTAGAAGTCGATGAATATTTCAACTTATAAGTTCTTTTGATTATTAGTTTCGCCCAAAAACATGTTACTTTTGAAGCTTGTTTTAAATTTCAATGTTTACTTTACATTTGGGTAATGTTTATGTTTACAAATTTGAGATTTTTTTGTGTAGGTTTCAGCGTTCTTGCTGTAATATATTTCGAGTAGAATCGATGTGTTTTTATATGTCCTTGTAATTGGCATACTGCGTTGATGTTTTTCCTCCTTTTATATGGGCAAGTAACGCCTGCCGGATCATTTTTATAAATTGAGAAAACACACTTCTGTTTTATATTTCTAAAGAATATTTGTACGCTGCAGGTACTTGGTTACGATATAATGTCCAGCTTCAAGAAGCCAATATTTATGGTTTTGACTATAGAATATGTAAAGGCTTTGAAAAGAATTGGCTGTAATTTACTTTGTCATTGTAAGCTATACTTTTACTACTACACCACAAAATTGTTCTCTTTCCAAATTTACCATGGTATACTCCTACTACATTACAACAATATAATACGTTGTCGTTTCTAGTGAGCTCATATCACCGTGAAACACACTGGCATAGTTAACATTTGAAATCAGAAACGGTTTGTTGTACCCATAAAAAGGAATAAAACAAGGTACACTTGAGCATCCTTGAATAACCTTGGAAACTGTAATACACAAACCATCAAAACAACCTATACGTATTACATAAGCTACATGAAAAATTATTCCGTTATAACGGGAGTGTTATATATATTATCTTGTTTTTGCCAGAAGACAAGCCAGGATGAGGTTTTGAGAATTAAATACTAAAGGACTCAAAGCTGCCCTTACTGGTTCCAACATTTTGCGGTTCAACAACCAGCTTTAATGAATGTATAACCTGCCAACGTATTACGCAACAACTGTATATAAATAAGAAAAGCCTACTTAAAAATTATAAAAAATTCTGAACAACAACTGAATGTCAGATGGAAACAGAAACAGACCATGTTAAATAATTTAACTTAAATTGCGAGGAGATCAATGATAATAAACTTTTGTTCCAAAAATTTATGGATTTTCAAATTTATAATAAACAGACAAAACATGAACCATGAAGCTGTTCTGAAGTTTTGGGGAATATTTCTTTAGTTAACTGTAAACAACTTAGTTTCGTTAAGCTTAAAATCAACTTCATTTAATGGTACTCACTTTCTTAATTCCTGTGAAGTTTATTTGACGCAAGCAAGCAGCATAAAGTGACAAGATTTCTTTACCTAATGCCCTTGTTGTGCAAGATACCACAAAGTAATCCTGATGCGAACTCATTGAAGGTTTTGGTTTCTCTTGTAGCACAACCGCATACAAAAGTTTTTCAACCGAATTCAAACGAACCATCCTGCATAAACTGTTGCAGGAAAATAAAATATGTATCCCAAGCGCCACGGCAGACTAACCCAAGGACAGGAGAGTAAGATTTATCTTGCATAACATTTCTTTATTTGGCTCAGCGAGAATTTCTCATGGAACGACGGTTGCTTAGCATAGGCAGTTAGTTATGCCCGTACGTCTGGGAGTAACATGATATGTTACAGGATACTTTGGAAACAGTTACAGACTACCCATAATCTTAACGTATATAAATAATAATTCCATACATATTTACTGTACAAACTGTGTGTTTGGGTGTAGGTTTAATTAGTAAGCAACTTCAACAAAAGTATCAACCATCTTGTGCTTGTTGCTTAGACACTGGAAAAGTTAGACAACCCTAAAAATCTGAATTTGCATAATCTCCTTTGGGAACTGGAACATATGTATGCACATGGAAACTAGCAATCTTAAACATGACTTTCATAATAATTCTATAGGAAAATACAGATAACTCCTAACTCAGCCAGACAAACTTTTTTTAATTTGCTTGTGAAGCGTCAGTTTTAATGACTTGGGTCAGCCTTCTTCAATATCCAATCAATTCTATCTTCCTTGCAGAATCTTGACTGATGAGATAATTATAGTAATTGGTAGTAAGATGACGTACGTGGGTTTACGGTTTTGTGGTGGCTCATGTTTACTGCCCGCTTGACTGTTAAAATTGAAATTATGTTGCCTTCCAATTGTTGCAAGATATAAATTTTCCAACAAACGTGTCGATTTATCCAGAAAGTGTGTTCAATATTCCTATTTATTTTCTTTCATGCAGTTACACGCAATATGACCCCTAAAGTAGAAATCCTAAAAGGTTCATTAATATCACTGACATTCAACCAAAACTTGTTTGTCTACCACAATCTGGCTCCTTTGTGCAATTACTGTAAAAAACAAAATTTCGATATTTCATATTGTGCGTAGTATCACCCTTGCCATTGATTAACATTGACTTATCGTAAGCTTTGGACTTATCAAAGAATGACAATGTAAATAAAATTACATTACAAGATCCAATGCGAGTAGGATAATAATTTAAGATTGGTTTGGCTGGAATTTCAATACATTGGTGTTTAGTACGCCGCGCACACAAGCTAAAACGTGACAAAGTTCATTACAAAACGTCACGGTGATTTTCGGAAGGAATTTAAACTAACTAAAGACGCAACTGTAGAGTCAATTTTATAAAAGCAAAAATAATATTTATCATACTAAATAAAATATTATGAGCGTAAATTCTTGCAATCGGTTGCAAATAAATATAAACTAATATTTCAAGTATTTCTCACACGAAGTTTGGTAACTTACACTTACAACACATTTTGTTTCTCATTCCAAAAACGTAATATGGAAATGCAATAAAATAGTATGCAAAATTTAAAAGCTAACACAATATTCCAAGAATCCACAATTTACATATCCTTTGAACATCATCATATTAAATTCACCACCACCACCATGTAGATCCTTTGTTTGAACAGACTGCCACACAGAGCCCGTTAGCCATAGAATATTTTGTGGGAAAAAGCGATATGCTGTAAAATAAATATTCCTGCGATTTTGTGTGCTTTCATCGGAAAGAATAAAATAAAGATAAAGCATGTGTTATCCTTTATTTTAAAGAATTTGCACCACATAAAGAACACATCCGCCAATTAAACACGGCAATTTTTATTATGATGTAGAAGACATTTCAATGCTCGTAAAAATATTGGTAAATCTGTGTAAAAGCTTGTAAGAAAGTATTCTAAATTTTACTTCCACCCTACCTTCATTCTTACGAAGTTTTATCATACATAGATGCATCCTTCATATTACCAATTGTTCCACGTCGGATTTGTTGTAAAACTGCATATACCACAGCGAGAAGGAAAATTGGATTATGCAACATATTCAAGCAAAACATTATAAAACTGTGAAACAGAAAAAAGCTTCGTGACTGTAAGGTTTATTACGTTTCAGTTTTTGCAAAATTGGATCACTTTAAGGAAAAGTTATAGCATGTGGTGACTATATCAACATGATCAACTTTTACCCAAAACATTGCATGTGCAAACAAACATTATAGTACAGTGGAACCTATACATGGCGGATATTGACTACCAAAACATAAAATTGCAAAGTTCAAAATGTAATGGAATATTAAATATATGGCGTCGTAACCAGAACGTGTCATTGTGTAAGAAACATTTGTTGTTTTCCGAATCCTGTAATCAATGAATATTTTATGATGCTCTCGTATATATTTTTATGGCATATGCACTGCAATTTTTTTTCTTGGCGGTTATGAAGTGCACAGAATATAAAGTGGTCAACCAAGGGTTTATCTATAGCACGTAATTCATTTGAAGGATTGCGTAACACATGCGCCATTGGGTAGGTCGGCTAAATCATTTGTTGGTATGTTTGGGCAATGGTAGAACAAGCAAATAAAACGAAGAGGGTTTGAATGAAACGTCAAGGGAAGTCAAACAATAGATATTGCAGAAATGATATTAGAAGAACATTAGTGATACTTTTAGACGTGGGCAGAAGTATATATGCAAGTTAGATAATGGAAGGTAAGTACTGCCCACACAAACACGTCGTTTCTCCAAATGACAATAGTCATTACGTTTTCATTTTCAGGGGGTTTAACCGGTTACCGCTATGTGAAGCAATTTTGTTTTCATTTATTTTTAATCCATGTTGTGAAAACCTTCAAAATAATAGGTGTGATTTCCTCCGCCCGGAAGTGCAAGTCCGTCAGCTTAACAATTGTTCCTATATATACAGATAGTAGCGGTTATGAAAGTCAGAGATCAACCGTTTCACGATTCTTCAATTTGTTTTCTTGTTTGGATTAATGTTTCCCAATGTATAATTTTCCGTGTTTCCTAAAGCGCAACCACTCGATTTCTTCAATTGGTAAATTTTTGATTCACCTAAATGGAAATAATTCCAATTGTGTATAAGGTATTACCATACCATGTAAAATTTATTTTCTGGTAGTGATGGAATTGTTTCAAAACATTGCTTTTGCTTGTGAATGTCGTGCAACGCTTTTACATCTTAACTGATGTCATCTTTAGAAATAAGCAGGCGTGGGACGAGATAAAGTGTGTGGAGGCGTATGGATACTTAACTCTAATTAATGATTATATGACGACTTTTAAAACGTTACCTAACCGAAATTAATACAAAGGAAGGTGATGACATCTAAAGCAAAGAATTGGCATTTGCATCCACTTGAAATGATTAAGTTATATTGCAAAATTTCAAAATGAGAAAACGTGTAGTCGTTCCTTTCGTCATATGAATAGTTAAAAGAATCAAATATAAACGTAATATTATGAAAGTTCAATGACTACTTACCAAAAAATTGAATTAGCCCTTTACAATTAGTTGAGATTTCCCATGTGTCATATGCAATTTATAACTTTCATAACTATTTTAATTATATTTCGCTGACGTAAACACTAACGAATCCCAACTTGTATTGCGACTTAATAGAGGAATACCTTTGGTAGCCACGTGGAATACGTCAAGGGATTTCATTTGATTTGATTGTCTGCATAAAAGTGACCTCACCTGGAAGTAAATGGAAAGGACGGGAACCCTGGTAACAAACGACGAGTAAACTATTAATAATTCAATCTTAAATTTACCTATTTATCTATCTACCCTTGCTAAATATACTTTTCTTAGGCAAAATTATGAAGTATCTAATTATTATCCAATAAAATTAATAACTTTCTTCGCGTGGAACTCGCTCATATGATCAGTTCCAAATATTAACTTGTAATTACTAATTTTAGGCAGCTACTTTGTATAATTCATGTTAAACACCTGGGTTGGCATTCCAGTTAAGGTTACGATATTTTTCAATATAACGTGAAGGTTAGGAATTTGTAAAACGAGGAAAGCAAAAACCCCTGCGTAGTGGTCTAAATTTATATGCTAGGAACTCTGACATCCATGTCAAAAATCAACATACACAATAATAGGTTTCGTAACAAACAGTTACTATTCTTATTTGCGTTACACGAAAAGATAAATAAAACAGGTAAACCAGTGTGTAGGTATGTGCCATAGGTATGTCATAGGGAAAATAGTATGTCAAAATTCCATTCAGTTGAGAAGTTGTAAGGAAAAAACG
>JAHZMV010006188.1:0-16153 GCA_027743765.1 Coecobrya sp. COE2
GTAAAATACGAGGCAGCAACAGCAAAAGCAGTAGCACAGCATCATCATCACCACCGCCGCCACCAGATCAGCAGCAGCAGTGGTCCTTCCCGCACGCGCACTTGGTTCTCTTCACTGCAGTAGTAGTAGTATTAGAAGTGGTGAAGTAAGTTGCAATGGTAATAATAATGGAACGAGTTGTGGCAACAACTGCTATATAGTTTCTCTCTCTTTAACCAGTGCTGAGTTCTCTGACTGTGGTGGTGATGCTAACAATTCTTTACCGTATCACTGCCTAGTTAGTAGAAATGCACGAGTAAGTTTGAGAAAGGCTGCCAAACATTCTCTGGTAGTGGACACCGAAACAGTCCTGTCTTCTCGCCTGGGTTCGCGTTCTTAATAATATTTGCGATGGGAATGGTGTTACATGTGTTGTGTGCTTTATGACAGGCTCCCTAATAATCTGAACTTGAATTATTCAAATGTTGTTGAGTTGGTGATGTTGTTTTGTTGCTGTGGCTCTGTGTGTCTCTCTTTTTATACTGTCCTCATGTGACTGGTTTCATTTCCTTGGACATGGTTTAGTAATGGGAAAAGCAGAGAAAGTTTACTTTTTTTACGAAGAAAGACATTTTCTTGACAGGATTATGAGAAAGAAGCATGTCGTATTTATCTTTGTTTATGTTTGTTCTGAAGATGGAGAAAAGGGCCTCACGCTATCCATGCTCTCCTGCCAACTTGGTGCTAATACCCCTCGGATTGTATGTATGTATATACATGTGTGATAAATAAAGTGGACGATTTGATCTGTCATCCGTAGGCGTCCAGCCATCCAGGTAGGTTGAAAAGTTTTTGTACAGTTTTTTTTTCTTCATGTAAACTCAAATTAGTACATTTGAAATAATTTTATAATTTTCTATTAAATCAACTGGAGCAAGTTAACCATTTTGCACTTGGCATTCGTTCAGAGTTTACGAAAATTTGTTTGGGCCTTTTTCACTTGATGTCTATTGTATATTGCCTTGTTGTCGATAAATTGTTGTATGGTATTTGATGATATATAGGCAGTGGTACTAGTGGCTACTGGCTAGAAAATGGAAAAGATGAGAGGATCGATAGATGAAAATGAAAAAAACACTAACATGCAAACTTGTTTTGGCAGGCAAAGTTGTGAGTACACGAATAGTAAATACAACTTCAGTTTGCTATCCTTCCTCCCTCCTTTTGACTGGCCAGTTTCATTTCCTATTCGGCCAACATGTCAAATATTATCAGGGGAAAGGGAGCAGGACGACAACGACAATATTGGAATTCGTTATTGGTGATGTGATGATACTACTACAGTTCATCATCGTCATTGCCATTTCACAACAACGCCAGAGAGCAATCAAAAAAACTTGCATGCATGCAAGCAAAGCAAAATCTGCTTATAGAATGCGCTAGGAATAAGAGTATATTGGATCTTTGCAATATTCAGTTTATTCAGTTTTTGTGCACATATTTAGTTTCCCAGCAAACTCCCAAATTACTTATTGTGTTGCTGAGAGGCTCTGAAATTCTAGCAGTTTCTTCTGCCTGCTGTTGCCATGAAAGTTTATTCGCGAGCTATGAAGAAAATGCCATTTTGTACATGCAAGGAAAAAACTTATTGGCTCTGAGCTATCTTGTTCCAATTTCCCGTGTGATGATAAAAAAGTAGAATAAACGGAAGGCAAAGAAAATTGTGCACGTGGAGTACTACACTACAAGTAGTCTCGAAAAAAAAGTCTCTGATAGCCCTGCGTCCTTTTTGCCCCTTTCCCGTGATATTCGCAGTCAAGCGTGTACATCACATCCGAGACATGGATCATCATCAACTTTATTATTTTCTCTTGTGATCCGAAATAATAAGCTTGTGAGTACTCACATTTCCCAAGCTACCCATATGTACGACAGAAAGTTGTGCTATCACCCTTCTTTTTTTATAGATGTATTCTGATAACATAAAAAATTGTCATGCAAGATACTACAGCGAAGTGTTTGTAGGATGGATCCCTTCAAATGGAAAAGGTCAAACTTGACATGTCATAAAACACGGTACATCTCATTTGTACTTTATTAATGCATTCTTGACTGGAAAATCGTGCTTTGTGTTGAGCAAAGTGGTGTGCTCTCTCCATCCTTCACACATGCACAAATTAGGAGGAAAACATTGGCATTCGCTTGCACAGAAAGCGTTGTTCTAATAATAATATCACTATCTGCATAAATAAATTTTATAAGCTTTAGTAAAATGGTAGAGGACAAGAGTAAAAGTGGCTGTAAAAATGGTAGTAACTACGTATGATATCCGCTGTAACCACACACGCAAGTAAAACAAAAAAAAATCGTTGGTAGTTGGATTCCACTGTGTATCCATCCATCCAGCATTTTGGCGGTGAATTTTTTATTTCATGTTGCCAAGTCAAGTGACTACTGCTGTGTTGTACTCTTTGACCATAGTTTACAAAGTTGTTGTCGCCCGAGTAGCAGTGATGATTATAACGAACGATTATATTCATTCGCCAATATTTGCTTTTGCACTATACACTCTACATTGTATGCACAGTTAGTGCTGTTGTTGAGGAGTGAGTCAAACTGCAAACCAGCCATTAAAAAATGAAGAAAGCACATAACGACAACGACGATAGCAAGCCAAGCTAACCAGTATATAACTAACTGGACGGTATAATATCGAGAAACCCCAGTACCTCCTCGCCTCAATTTTACTTCTGCTTGATTATATTACGCAAAAAATACACGTATGCTTGTATGTATGTGAACATTCTAATAACACGGTTCTGCTAGCTACTGCTACTACTACTACGGCAATAGGTAGTTGGTTTTATTTTTGCAAGCAGCTAGAAAGGGTTGATTGTATTGGCAAATAAAGATGTTGAATGCATGGTAATACAATGAAATTGTCGGCCACCGAACGACGCTCTGTTCATGTTACTAAAAAGGAGGGAATTGCAATGAAATACGCTGTGCACGTATGGGAAAATCTTAAGCTTGGTTAAAAAGGGGAGAAAAGAGCCAGTGTAAACTGGTGCCTCAGCTCCAGTTAACCAGTCTTGACCACAAGCGTTAGTCAGCTAGCAACAGCAAAAGTACAACAAACCTTATAATAAAATTATAATGGAAATGAAAAGAAGTTTCCTGCGCTTGCTTATCCACACATTTCATTTTGCCATTTATAAATACCCCACGCAATTGGTTTCGTTTGTGAATTTTTTCTCTCTGTCTAGAGTTGGATCACCAAAAAAGTCATGCATTATTATGATTATTGTTGTTGTTGTTGCGTGCAAAAGTGGTGGAACTACTGCTACCACTACTTAAACTCCTGCTTTCTCATCTCCCCTTTTGCATGGAACCATTCTTGCAAAGGGGTGTTCCTGAGTGGTTCGTTGCATGGATGGTGTTGCTGTTATTTTATTCATGTTGCGATATAACCCCAGTGATAAAAACTTGGCTCGGTGCGTTGGCTTTTTATTGAGCAACACAACGGCAAAAATGGAACGTACCCAACCTTTTTAATTCTTAATAATAGTTGCAATGTACATTGCCTGTAAAAGGTATAGATATTATTGGTAAATGAATTGGGTATTAAATATGTTCTATTCATACTCCCTTAATTCTGACTCAGAATTAAAAACAGCAAAAACCGGAATAATAATCAAAATCGAATTCTGCTCATGCTCACGAGCGCACAGACACACCACCGCAAACGTTCAGATTGCAAAATTTGATAAATTTGTGAAGATGGTGCTTAAATTTAGAAAGAGTACTAGTAAAAAAAGATGGTTGTTCGTCATTTCATATTTTTTCTGAGAACGGCACAATACCATTTTTATGACTCACACAACCTTCATATCACAAGTTTGGGATGCTTTTCAAAAGAAAGCACAATTATAATAATGATACAGCGCCAATCATTAGAAACACTACACTGTTTCCAGACGGTTGCGTAATATTTTTCCAATGAAAAAGACACTGGGATTTAGTAGGAACTGGTTTATTTATTTGCAGGTGAATGTACATTGTACTGGAGTGAGACAATACATCATTCATGTTCCCTCGTGATGGTATGCACGTTTAACACATGTGAAATTATCACTATTGTTATTATTATTACAAAGGTTGACATAATGTATTCATTTAAAAAATATTTTGTTATCTCATTTACAAATGAATAGGAAAGAGTAAACGAGATCCATCATTTGTATTGTCATAATCATCAGCTTAAATTACAGTTTGTGTTCGTCCTATTTGAAGACAACGGTGCTTGTTCACCACAATAATTTGTTTACTGTATTCGTTACGCGTAGCGTTGTTTACAGTGACGACGTTAAATGAATAATCTTTTTTCCAATTCTCGTAATTTAATTATACTGATTTGACATACATACTGCACATATATCTTTGAGAGTAGCAATCATCTTCGTAATGCCTTATCTGGCATATAAACGAAATTGCAGAACGAAAACCGTGAACTATTATAGCATATATTATGTTTTATGTTATGGCGTTGGGTGTGTATAAATGCTTTCTTTTCACCTTGTTATCATTTATGACAACAAAACGACAGCTTGACTTGGTAGAAGCCTACAAAATATCTGTCGCGTATTTTCAAAGTAAAACAGTCCTGCTGACTTTTCCTTTGCGCTCTGTATGAATTGACAAGTAAAATACTGTGTGTAAATATCACGACTCACATTCACAGTAATTATTATGATAACGATTACCGTATTTTTCATATTTATAGACAAGCTATAACTTTTAATTTGCCAATTTCTTTAGTATACTTTCCCTTGTATCCTATCCCATGTTACAGTACAATTAAAGGCCGGCAATGAAAAATACGGTACGTTAATTCAGACTTTAGTGCAGAAAGAAGATATGTCATAAAGACGCGAAGGTTTGCTTTTTTGCTGGTAGATAAGGCTGCTTACAATTAGATTGAGATATTCACTCATTCAAAAGCATCAGCATAGGAGTATATATAGTGCACTGTTGGCAGGGTATAGTTTGGCGGGTTGATGATTACGCTGTACGCGTATTTTCCCAGAAGCAAATAAATTGTTATTGGAGTTTGAAAGCACGTCCTGTTTTTTCCAGTGTAAGCACACATGTACTTCACAGCAACAGAGTACAAAGTACTGTAGTAAATGTGAAGTCTGAATGATACTACGTAGTACAGCATTTTCATGCTGTCATTTGTCACGCAGCAAGCTAAAGGGAAAGGTAGAAAAGAAAGTGGATGATGGGTACATGGAAAAAAGCTTAAAAGAATGACTCATGTTGTTTGCTTCATGCTGAATATAAAGGGAATATCTTGGTGGGAGATACCGCGAATAATATTATATTCGCGTGATTCTATATTACTCGGTATTCCTGTATGATAGGGCATCATGTTCGTCTTTTTTGGTAGGCTGGTAAAGTTAAGCTTAACAATTTGTGGAATTCTTTGTAGTTCATACAGAGCACTGTGATGATGGCGATGATAAATATAGTGGTGGTGGCGCAGTGGTGATGTGAGATGACGATGATAATTATGGTTTGGCGGCGCTGGTGGTAAAAATTATTATGGGATTGCGAAAAGCTTTCGTTGTTTGTATAGAGACATTCCTGAATTTTCGACTGTTATCTAAATCCTTTTTACTCTGAAAAATTTACAGAGTTTTGAGCTCGTGGTGAGTTTTCATTTCATAGTTCCACACTTACATTGCTATGGCTTGTGTGCAAACACAAAGACTTACATAAATATTCACGGTAAACAAAGTATCAAAAGTGTACTAATGGCGATGATGGTGTTATATAACATACACTAATATTATCTTCATCACACTTATAGTGGAAGCTTGTATTTGCTCATGAATTATGATTATGCCTGGGCAGATGGATGGATAGCTGGTCTAATAGATAGATAAAATATGTCTATTATCAGCATTCTAGCTGTTTCTGGTACTCTTTTGATGATGCTGTCTTGTGTGTGCCTATACATTTCAGAGAGCTGTCTGTTATAAAAAGAACAGATAGCATTTACATCGGAGAAATTTTTGTACTCATAACTTTACATTGTATTTTCGGAGAGGTGGAGGTATTTTTTCTTCTAGACTTTGTACATCATCCGACAGAACGAAAGAGAAGAATAGAGCGAGAGAAAGAATACTAACTTTTTTGCTTGAATTTTCATGCTAAAATTCTTCTTCTATTTTGTATGCTACTACACTCTGGCAGTTTTAACGTTGCCTTTAAATGTACTCTAAATCTGTATATAATATTAACTAATGTATATCATATAAAAATATTGCCACCAACCAATGTACATATGCATTATTACCATGCCAGAGCAACTTACTCACTGTCAGTATGTACGCTCTGTGTGTAAATACATTGTAGGCGGTGGCGAAAGAATCCAAAGGGTGGGACAATCCAGAACACAGCAGTGGTGGTGGCACTGATGCTTCATGTTCGTTATATGTATTTTTTGGCAAATTCCCCCTTTGGAGAATGTTGTTTCTCGGAGGGGTTCGTGTGCCGATTTCTTGGCGCCAGGCAAGCCACCTCATTCGGTTGGAGAGAGGCATGCCCCTAAAGTTTTGTGTACGAGAGAGAGAGAGAAAAGAGGTTCAGCAATAATCATCCATAATAATAACAGAGTAGTAGAAGAAGAAGCAGTATAGTAGTAGTGGCAGCTGCAGAACTAACGATAGCGTTAGCTTGTGTTCGAGTGAACGCCACTCTTGCATTTTAGAGAATATATACGGGCATGTATACAAGTGTTGGCAAAGTTGGTAAGAGTTAAAGCAAACGGGCTAAAAAAGAGCTTTCCCAAGCAAGCACACAACAACACATCCAACAAAATGCCTGAGCAAGCCAGCAAAAGACAGGAATGAAGCGTTTTTTTGCCAGTTCTCTCTCTCTCCCTTTGATATGCTTTCATGTATATAGAAGGAGTAAAATAGTGGTGGTGGCATGCTTGCATGAATTCCTACCAAACTTACATGGAAAGGCAGCCAACTGGCAATAATCTGTGAATATATGTAGCTCTAGAGTGTACACAGAGAAGAATCTCCTTCTTTTCACATCTTATTTTATATGACGAGCATCATGCAAAAATGTATAAAAACGCAGTATATGGTAAATGTTCCCTGTGTATAATATTATGCTTGTATGTGTGTTCCTGGGGATGCCTGACAATTCGCATTTTGCAAATGCTGCTGTTTTCAGGCTTGATATTCTACCGAAAATACAACGAGGCAGAGAGAAGAGTTGGTTCTTTTTAGCTTGGCTCTTTTTTGGTTGTGTGAGTGAACGCTGCTCTCTCTGCTTGACTGTTTGCTGTTGTTATTATTATCACCAAGCCAAGTTTTATATATACGAGAGTCCACAAAATGCATGCATCTTCTAATGTACATTCTGAGAAGGCGAAACACAATCCTTCCATGGTAAAAGAGTATGTGTTCTGCGACTGCTAAAAACACACACCAAGCATTATAAATTTTATCCCTCTTCTCGTCCTCTGTGTTGGCGGTGTGGTGAGCCAACACTGCTGCTGCTCACTCCTTTAACATTGATAGGTAACCACCACCACCATCAGAGAAGCTTTTTTATAATATTCAAGTGGAAAGAATGGTTGCTAGAAACTCTATATCTCTCTTCCCTGAGCGTGAACCAAGCCGAGGCTACACAGCGTCCGGAGTGATACTCACGCACTTGACTTGGTCGCAACCAGGCGTGTTTCATCTCAGCTCCTGTAACTTCACTCTCTCGCTCTTCAACTCGCACCAGCAGTCGTTCCGAGAAGTTTACCAAGTTGAGATGGTGAAGAAGAAGCTCTCTCCTCTCTCACTCCCCCCACACTACTTCTTGTTACTTTTATAATATCTGCTGCAGTGACTGGTGTGAGAAGCTTCTTTTCGTGTTTCTCGTTTGTAATCGTCTTCTTGAGAAAAAATTATTGTGTGAGAGCTTGTGTGCAAGAGAAGAGCATCACATTACACAACTTGCACAGCTCTCTAGCTGTCACACAGTTACCTAGCGACTTTGACTTTTCTACAGAGAGCTTGAGCAACTTGAGCTTGCTCTCTGCTCCTCCTGCTGCCCACTTTCTTGCAAAAACACAGATTCCGCTTTCGGGTCTTTTTCTTGGTTTATTCGAGTGAAATTTACTACGCAGTAGAAAAGAAGTGCGCTTTTCGGAGGAAAAAATAATACATATTATCTGATTTCGCATTACGCCTGTTCAGTCGGAAAAAAAATGTTTTCTTTTTTTTATTGTTTTTACTACTATTATTTTTTTTATCCCTGGCCAGAGATTTTTCCTGCACAGTGTGCGCTGTGCTCTCTGCTTAAAAAAGCGACTGTGTGAGAAGTGAATTATATTGCCCCAAAAATATACTTGTGGTGGTGTTGATGGTACTAATGCTCATATTTAGTATAGAAGTTGTGCAAGGTGAATACAGAGCGAGAGGAAGAAAATAAATGAGTTATTTAGCAACTGAAATTTTGATCGTGAAATGACCCATTAAAATTTTTTGTGTGGAGAAACGAAATAAAATGCTGTCATTCTATTAACCGCAGTCGAGTGTTCTGTTTCTACTTTTATTCCTTTTTTTCTCTCGATATTTTTGTGCTCAACCCACCAAAGTACTGATCCTCTGGGTGTGTTACTCTGGCCAAGAGAGAGAGATAGATATGATGAGTGAGCGTGTGTAATAATAATGTGTTGGTTTGTGAAGAGGACGCCTTTACTTGCCACGTCACTACACTGACACATCGTTGCGATTTGGAGGGAAACAAGCTCATGTTGTGTTGTTGCAAAGAACCTATTTTGATCCAATAGGTATGTAGATACCTAGAAAAATGCAAAAATGACATGGTCTTCTTTAGTTGAGTGTAGACTGTTGAGCACTTCAGGTGCACATTTCCATTTTCGGACAAAAAGTGTGTTTTCTCTCTCTTTCTCTCTTTTCCTCATAAACTTTTTGTGGCTGTCCACTGTTCCAGATCCGAATATTTGCATTTACCTTCCATTTTTGTACTAAAATAGTGCACAATTACTGTTTCGTATTTCAGATTTCCAAGATGTGAAATAGTAAAAAAATGCACATTTTTCCCTTCCGCTGGGCCCCTTGAGTTCATTCTCAAAACAAAGTTGTATAATTACTACTACTGCCATGAAAATGAGTAACCCCTGACATTTCATCCATATAAGCATGCAACTATGAACAGCTCAATCAAACAAGTATACAATATTTTTTATTTCCTTTTTAAAATTGCTCCTTTTCATTTGTTTTTTTTTTCTTTTTCCTGTGAAATTATCTAGGAAAAATCTTGTGGTCGTGGTGGTGGTGTAACAAAACCGTGTGGCGGAACCTGTATCATCTAGTTTGACGAAGAAAATGAGTGAATCCTGGCGTTTGTTTCAAATCTACTGAACAAAAAAACAAATCTCAACAAAAAACGGTGATTCTGCATAGGGGCGAGAATAGGACTTTGGCGTTAAATATTGTTATCGTCAGTCTTTTTCTCTCTCCTATATCTGGCACCGAATCTCATCATTACACGAATTGCAAACACAATCCCAACAACTCTATTCTGCAACAAACGCCTCCGCAGCACACAACACACCATTCAACTTTTCTCTGCATTTTTGGGCTCTCTCTCTTTCCTGCTGCTGATATGGGCAACCAACTGGGGCAATATGGGCGAACTGTCAAATGAAACTAGTGAACAATGCATGTGGCCATTTCTTCCTCTACATCATCATCACCACCACTACTACTACAACAACAGCAATAATAAACATCATCAACATCACTAGCGGAACAACATATTATATACTTGTAAGTTATTCGAGAAACAAAAACGTGCATAGAAAAAAAAGGACTCATTTTTCTCTAAAAGTTTTCAGAGTGAAACCGTAAGTTGACCAAAAAAATGCAATTTTTACATAATAAATATGCATACCTATATAAAATGTCATTGTGTTGAAACTTCGAATGAGAAAAGAAAATAAAGCCAAAAACATTTTTTGAATATTTGAAACTCTTTATATCTGACTTTACACACATTTTTGGAATGATTATTTTTTCTACCAATTTTTGCAATTTTTTATTTTAGCCAATATTTTATTCTGACGCAATACTGTCCACCATGAAAACGGACGATAGCATACATGCTATATATTTTTTTTTATCATTCCAACATTATTATTATTGTAGATCATTTACGTACAGAATTTATCCACACGTAGTATGTAGTAGTAAGTAGTATTTATTTACAGCAAGGAGATTAAACTGCGGTGGTACTAGTATGAGTTGTGTAGTAAACTACGTCGCTGGCGGTGGTGGTGGTATTATTGAAGAGCAGAGAGAGAGTTGAGAGTTGGTGATCACCACGACGATGATGATCATGATGGTTGGGGCAACAGCGTAAAGTAGGCTATATAGCACATCACGAAGCTCTGTGTGTGTATGTGTTGGTTGTGTGTTGTGTGTGAGCTACTATGACTTTCTGTTATTGAGGTTATTGCGTCGTAAGAAAATTGTTATACAACTAGCACTACTTTTTTACTGACTGTGTACATTATTTTTCCCTACGTTTCAAATACTTTTATAGGGATATAATATGTTGTATATATTTTGTATGTGTGTGCAGTAGCAGCAACAACAACAGTAAAATAGGCGCATTTTATATGATGATGATAATAGGAGCGAAAGAGGAGGATAGTAATAGCAGCAGCAGCGCAGCAGCGTTATCGCTGTTCTTACCCGTATAAATAACGCTGTAAGGATGATAGGCCATGCTATATAGTCAGCATTAAATGATGTGTTCTCTTTTCGCGGTTTGTTGTTTTTTTCATACATCATATGTGTATCTTTTTTTTAAATTGATAAGAGGTTATTGTACACATGTGCCATGAAATTAGCTATTATTGCAAAGGTAAAAATTGATTTTTTTCCAAAAGGTAAAATTGATAGGTGAAGTAAATAACAATGTCTATAATGTATCTATGCATATTATAGAAATGAGGAGTTGGATGTATTCATGTTCACATACATTTTTTGTCTTTGGGTTTGTGAATGGCGGAGTGTAATTTTCAATACTTTTTTCGGATTGACGTATATAATGAGAATGTCAAGTATCACTTTTATCAGTCATCTAGTCATTATGAGGTTTCATTCATAAAATGACACATTAAAACATATGGTAGTTTGAGATGATATAAATAAAGTCATTGAATTGAAATGCATTGCATGAAACGAAAAAAAAACTTTACAATTAGAATTTATTTTCCAATTACGATTTTGCTATAAAATAAAAGTTTGAGACCCTTTTTCAATGACTGGCATACAACAAAAGTTAAGCAGAGAGGGCTATGGCTTCTACCCGGATTCATACAGGGCAATTTTCACATATCCATAAAACGTTCCTGAAATGTGGCTTTGA
Source organism: Coecobrya sp. COE2 (assembly GCA_027743765.1). NCBI lineage: Eukaryota > Metazoa > Arthropoda > Collembola > Entomobryomorpha > Entomobryidae > Coecobrya > Coecobrya sp. COE2. Next base: position 11,455 of record JAHZMV010006188.1, read on the forward strand.
GAGTTTTTTTACAGCTTGTCATAGTACTATATATACTATTTGCCAGCACTGCCAGGAGCAGCCCCACTTCTACAAGGAAGAATGAAGCATGGGAAAAACCGAAGCCTGCAAAGTGCGTGTTAAGCCTGTCTTTCAATTCTTCATAGTCATCCTCTCCCTTTTCATTATTGAACAAAGCAGGTAATAATGACTAAATTGATTTGATTTTTCATTAACTTGTGAAAATCTTTTATAGACTTGCCTATATTTTCGCCCGTTAATTCTTCACCGTCTCATAAATTATTTGTCCTGCTTGTTGTGTGTGTGTGAGTAATAAAAAATCCCATTATGAAATACACATCCATACATGCTACGATAATAGCGTTATTCATGGAAAGAAATGTGGCGCTGACCAATGATGCGTCACTTTTTGCTGGCAGTACATATGAATCCCAACAAGAATTGTTCCGTTGACGATTATTATTATGCTTTTGACGATGATGATGATTGAGTATGGAGGGAAAGCAACTTCTTGAGCGTCCACTCACAATCACGGATTCTGCAAAAAAAAGCTTGTTGGTCAGCGAACCAAACTAAACCACTTGTCAAATGACCATTACTGCTGCATAACTTCTTTTACATGCGTGGAGGATCCAGACAGATAAGTGATGATGATGATGCGAGCCAACTAACGAACGAGCACGGTAAGAGCAAAGGCATATCAATAAAGTAAAATATTATTATGAATACCCATCTCACCCTGGCTGCGTGCATGATGCAAAGATACAACACAAGCGTTTATCCGAGTGCAAAAATTCTTTCGCATAAAAATTGGCCGTTGACGAACTTTGGATTTTGGTCGAGTAGAATAATAGCCTGTCTGGTATTGCTTCTGCTGGACTGGAAGAGTTCACCTAAAAGTTATCATGGCGCTCTCCCTCTTCGGCTACTCTATTATAATGTAACATTACGTGTAGTAGTATCCAAGGGTAATTAAATATAAGCTGAAATAGAGTCAAAGTGAGCAACCCGCCAAAAAAGTTACGAGAGAAGTGATGGGATGTGGGTATTGACTTGGCCAACTAGATTTTCTGTGTGGTGGCGGTGGTACATGAAGGCTTTTACAGATGAAAGTTAAGCCAGTACTTAGACGCATAATACACATGCATATTATCATACCATGAAGACACGAATAACACAATGTTTCAGATGCGATGATGAGATATATGCGAAATGCGTTGCTAGATTCTCTGCAAAAAATAGGTAAGCCAAGTCAACAACAAGCAAGATGAATATTATGAATATTGGAATGAACGTAGCGAAAATATTCCTCGCTCATTTGCTGAAATTACTAGTATATTCACTTGCATGCAAAAATGTTTTAAACTGCAATGCTATTCAAGCTAGCAAACATTCATTCAAAAGCAAAAATGTATAAAATATCATTCTTAACATGAACATGACGACCTAAGCATTATAGAACATGTATGTATATATGTAGGTATATTTCGGCATCCATCTACCTACCTAGCAAGTCCAAACTCATTGTTGGCTTGACAGCAATAAAACCAATAATAATTTTTTTCCCGATGTAATGGTTTCATAATATTTTAATCTCCGTATCATGTTCCCGACATGGCAGCATTCCCCGCACGACAACTGTCTCAAAGTGCCAGAACCACACACACATTGACAGTCAAAAGTCGAAAATATAAAATGTTGCTGGTAGCTATTCATTTAATCTAACATTTTATGAGCAGCTTACAGTGGATTACTGTTAGTACACATGGCTTAGCAAAAGCAACGCGAGAAGTAAGAATGCAACATTTAATATTCATTTTGATGGCTCTGCTTTCCGGATGATCTTTTACCTCCTAGAAAAGTGATCCAAACAATGCAACATCTGAACAGAGATAATCGTTTTCAGTAAGTGGATTTTATGTTCATTTATGTATATTATTTGTGCAAGACAGCATACATTATATTACAATGCCTAATGTCATTTCGCAAGATATTTCGTTTCCTAGTATTCTTCTACTATTCATAGTAATAAAGCTTATAATATGACAAAACAAGCATACATACACATAAACTTTGCCCCATACTGTCTCTGGATTACCCAAGTCCGAAGTCCGAGAAGTTTCATGCTTTCGTTTTCTGCCTGACAGCACACACTATGACGTGAGTGAATAATAAGATGTGCCACGAAATTAGATGAGATGAAATGTCATAAAAGAGGTGCTTTTTACATTTCCATTAGAGAAGGGCAGTACGGATGACCTCTTGTAATTCTAGAAACAACTCGACTCGAATGTACTCTCTAAAGAATTAATTTTTGGTTTTGAAACAAAGTTAATACTTACGGCCCATTGTAAATTCATTTCTCTTGTGAATAATTGAATTGTTCGCCACCCAACTACACACAGGATTAAGAAGAAGTAATTGCAGCAGTGATATTACTATCACTGCAATTATTTCTAATGCGTACAAGAAAATCATTTTCTGTCACATCCCATTTAAGCTGCAGGAATTACTATTGTGAACTAAATTTGGTCTGTGAAATTACATTCGTAACGCTAGCTATCCTTACAAGTCTAAACGATCATGGCTTACATTATCGCGAATTGCTGACTGTCCCCATAAGATCGGTGATCGGTCATAATAAACGGTTGGTTGACCGTTAATTAATTGCAGGTTTTGACCCACCTCCAGTAACAAACCTCATTTTTTAATTTTTACGATCCAATAGTGCTAACATAAAAAAAAATTTAATGCTACAAATTTACATATAGTGTGTATACCAGAAGTTCACTGACAAATTTTCCCATTCATTTTTTATGTTTTGGTTTCCAGTTGTAATTGGGTTTTTTCTTAATGGCTGCGGAAAAAATAAAAGTTTGAATATCCCAAGCGGTTTATGTAATAATTAATATTTTATTTGACTTTGCTTTCTACCTTCATTTTCAATGAAAACTCATGTAGCAGTAATAAAACAACGATGGAGAGAGTAATTAATGTCAGCGAGAAAGGCACTCATTTAAAGCTAAAACCATTTTTGACACGCAGTGAGGACAAACTCATAAAAAACGAATTCGGCATCGTATAAAAAACTCATTCACCACCGGAGCCATTATTTTGAAATTGCCAAATGATTACTATCAGCGAAAATGTAAATGATTATAATACACCTATTTCACACTTCTTTTTACATCTTCGTCACAGAAAACCGTATAGTAACATATTTGTTTCTCCTTTTCGTATGGATATTAGGGAAGGATATATATGTCTACTTTGTACAATTCTAGTATAATTTGCTGCTATTATTAGTAGTGCGTAAATTCAAATTTATTTTTTATCATCATTGTTATAATGAAGAGGAGGTGACAGACAACAATCACTCGTTTGCCCGTCATAAAAATGATTTTTGTGAGATGTAAAATGGTCGTGAATGAAGAGGAGAAGCATTAAAGAACCACGAAGAGGAAGAAGAATAGAGACAAAAAGTAATAAAAAATGGATAAGAAATATAAGTAACTTGTGGTGGTGATGGAGTCATAGCGTCGAGTAGTGGTATTAGTTGTGGTGGCACGCACATTCGCAACGAAAAAGTAGTTAAAGAATAGTATAACTTACTAGTAAAAAAAGCATCAAAGAGAGCAGAAGCAATAAGGCCAGATTTTTATGACCTAGCTTTTTCGTTCCGCACATAAAAAATGTGCAAACGGAACGAAATAATATTAACGACAGCTGCAATTTTCATATTAACCTGAAGAAAGAAGAAAGGAATAATTGAGAGTTTGTGACTCAGTTTGTCATATTTACGTTCAATTTCCTTCAACCGCCACCACTAACAACTAAAAAAACAAGATCCATTAATACAAACGACTTACAATCAGTTGCATTTCCTAGGTAGATTTAAGCATTGATTTATATCTAAATGAAATACAATCCTGAAAAAGTACTAAAATGTACGTAAAAGTAAAAACTGAATAAGGAATGATGTGTTGAATGGCCAATCTTGGTGTCCATTTCGTAGACAAATATGTATAATGTGTAAAAGATAAGCGGGAGCTCAGTTCTCTGGTGTCAACCAATTTGGATGGAGACGTATGCAAACCACAAATTAATAATGTCTGTTATCGATAACAAAATTTTTGGGGTTATCATTTCCCTTTTCCTCGTTGTCTAGTACTATTGTCAAGATAGTAATTGTCTTGAAGAGAAGTGTTGTAAAAGAAATAGTCACATTAAATATTTTGTCGCCTGATAAGCAAATTTAAATAGGCGACGGTAAGTAGTAGTTGTAAGTGGGGGCAGCACTCTGTGTTGCCTTTATTCATACCGAATTTATGCCCATTATCTTTAATGGTTCTGACACAGACACATGAAATATGCAAAAGTTCACTTACTTGAAATTGCTTCTGAATGAACGATGAAAAACTCAAAATTGTTTTAAAGATTAAACGATTTTCCTTGAAATATGGATCTCGGACGGGACTATTAGCTATTGAGGGGAAGGGAGCCTGAAATGGTGTGATGGTAATGGAATACCACAACCCCCAGTAAGCAAATGAACTTGATCAAATGCTGTCTTTGAAATTTCTTTTGAGAGTGATGTATGAGGATGAGATCAAAAGACGACGAAATATCGTGGTTGAAGGTGCAGCATGAGAAACATGCAAACGTTGTGCATCTCAACTTGAGAAACATGCACAGCCTG